>BHDV01015788.1:153462-164809 GCA_005406045.1 Adoxophyes honmai
GAGAGGTAATTAAAAAATACCGTGATTAAGTCCCGCGTAAACATAATTATGTGTGAGAATCACGAAAGTTTAAAACAGTATTAAACAGTATTACTCATCTACAGGTGTAAATTTGATGCACTTCAACGCAACAATGTGTATTGAGACATATTGCAAGCAATATTTCTTTGTCAATTACAGGTTCGAAATGAATGATTCAAATAAACGTAATGGAATAATTTCGCCTTAAAAATGCACTTTTTATAGTTTTATTTCCAGTGTACGCAAAAAGGTGGACGATGTGTCAAAACACGCACATTGTCGTTTTCAACGAAAATCAAATGGTTTAATGACATCGGCTCTCATGAAGCAGCCTACACGCAACAGGTGTAAATGTCTAAGAGTGTTATTAACATAAGTCAAAGCAAAAACATCGTGGGCTTTATGCGACCGGCCATATTCGTGTCTCGGGTATTGTATGCAGATTGCCTCTTAAAGGCGTTAAGTCTACCACCTCTGGTCGAAACATAAATTTGCCCACTTTACACGGCCTAATGATGTTATGATATCATTATTTTAGCCGATAAGATGCGATAAGAGATAGGGAGCTGTTGGACTGGATGTAAACCAGTTCGGGATCTATATCTTATTCTGTGAGTAATAATGGCTTACTTGACGCTCAATTAGTACTGTTAAGCTGAAGAGGTGTCGCAGAGTTTTATTGTAAAAAAGGAGGGTTAAATCGGAACCAAAATCTTACGAGTTTTGAACCAAGATTTAATTTAGTAAGCGAGAAGTTTTTTTTCTATCAATCCTTTCCCGGTCTTGCGTATCAGAGAAATAGCGTTTGTATGTTTGTATACTTACAACCATAAATCTATTATGTTAGATAAAAAAAATTCAAACATTTAGTCTTGTGAAAATATCAGGTATCGTAAAAGAATAAATACAGTTACTTTGACAGGATTTCCGAAGTGCTTACAAAGTAATGTAACGTGCTGTGTGTATGTTACAACTGAATCTGCAAAGTGAGAATGAAACGACGTATTATAAAGTCGCATAGCTACAATATTTTGCTTTAGGTTAATTATTTTTCATTTTTCATTATTATTGAATCCATAATATAATTGAGGAAAGATTACATTTCCAAGCTTACCTGGAGAAGACACAGCAACGCTGGTCCGAATTTTTTTTTTTTTTTTGATTACACAAAGTCGAATATTCTTGATACGCGTAATTGGTAGCTTAACGAAACAGTATAAGGTTGGCAAGGCTAGCGTGTTACAAAGTTCTTTAAAGCTATGTAATATTTTGCAATTTTCAATACAAAATAAAGTCCTTGCGCGATTAGTTGGTTCGCAACGAGACGATTGCGTGCTCGCTAGGTGGTCGGTCGAGGCCGTCACTGCAGTGGACAATCGATTCATGGTACCGATGCGGCATAGTATGCGACACTATTGAATCCGACACCTTCCCAAACCACGCTTAATCCCACACGTTATACATCGACGCTGCATCTTGCGCAAAGAGGAACCATCTCACGCTCAAGCTGCAGTGTAACTTGAACTACGAAAGCGTATCAACCGATGTTCTGATTGAATATTGAGTGTAGTACCTACCTGTCCCCTGGCAGGAGTGACACTCGCATTAAAAGAATCGAATAGCAAATTTATGTACGTCTGTGGCAATCGATGCAGGCCCGTCGCGGCAGTTTCGAATAGGTTCCCTATATTGGCTTCCGATCGTATAACCAGTGCAATCGGAAACTCAAGTGAACTTCGACGAAGCCCGCGCCAGTTTTTTCAATGCAGGAAGTTTTTAGTATGGGATTCGGCATAATTGTACATTACTTAACGGTGATCAGTATTCGAAAAGGAGTGTTCTTATTTTAATGTTTCATGTTGCCATATACTCAATGAAAAACGAAACGCTAAAAATAAGCCTATCATAAGTTATGAACTTTTAATACGCTATTGCCAACAAGATGCGTTTTGAATAAAAATTAATATTTCCTGTCACACGTACATCGTACGCCAAATAGTAATAAACGCACCTACCTAATTACATGTGTGTACTTTTATAGCCTTTTAACTGAACTTATAACTCTAAGCACCAAGCATTAAGCTTTAATTCTTTAATTAGCCCTTGCAAGTTACAAGGAGCTCACGCATAATTTTTATTGCCAGTTACACTGAAAAAAAAGCAACCTTTACCTCGCCTTATAATTACCTTGGCACTTCCGACGTTAGCGCAGCTCTTCGATGCAGGCATTTTTAAATAAGGCTACTTAATTTGTATTCTAGTAACGAAATTGATTTTCTGCGCAAAAGCAGCTTTAAATTATCTTGCTAATTGGACCCTCGTTTTCATATTACTGACATACGCCTACCACGTAACATGACATGTGTTTAGTGTTTAGATGAAGTCTAGCGATTAAGTTGGCCAGTATAAGTTATTACATCCACTCAAACAGCCAGTGTAAATACTTGGTTGCTACAAAGATACAGTCGTTTCTTTCTAACTTTATCGTCAGTTCGAGACAGCTGTACCTTAGAGGCGACCGCCCTTGCAAACTATTTGAGTAAATGAACTGTATAATGCGAGAATTTGTGGTATTCCTCATAAAACATGTGTAGGAAATAAATAAGTCTGAGCTAATTACGAAATTGTCATCGGGGGAAAGGTCCGAGCAAATTGCGCTCCAATTTAGACGTAAAATGTCGCAGGCCGTTTTTGCGGACATTAGCAATCGCTTATTGTGCTTCGTTCCTTCTAATTGGAATAATGCGTTCGAGGAATTCGATAGAATTTGAATTCAAATGTCGAAGTTCGTTACTACGTCCAGAATAATAGAAGTGCGCATTAGAAAATTATTTGGTGACTGCATTTTTAGTCAGAATTCTAAATAGGGCAGGGAGTAGCGTTAAAATATCTGCTACATTGATAAGAACGAAAGTTATATTGTTATTATTTGTGTTATAATATTGTATTGTATTGTATTGTATGACTCTTTATTGCACATAAAATAGTTACAGAAAAACAGGATACAGGATTACAGCTTCATGTACAAAGGCGAACTTATCCCCGAGGGGATCTCTACCAGTTAACCTTCAGGCGATTGACAGTAATTGATAATATTCCTGTAAAAAGTATTTTGAACATAGGTAGCGTGTGGAGTGTGTTGAAATTTTGTGTCAAACTAAACTTGCATACTCGTACAGAAACATTACAAGGAGACACACTGAATCAATAGAATTAAACGTTGTATTGACATGTAGGTGTGTCTGAATGACCATACTTTTAGTTTATTTTTTGTGCAAACTGTCCTTTGGGATGACTTAGGTAACCCTGCGCTTGCGACTTGCAGTTCAAAATTACACGAATTACGTGACAAACCGTACACATGCGCGCCTAAGATACAGCAAAATCGAGTGAACAAGGTAAGCAAGTTTTACTGAGCAAGGCGCTATTTTAACAATAAAACAACAGCAGACCAAAAGCATTGGAATAATTGGAGGAGGCTTTTGCTAGAAGGCACACCGAAATAAGGAACATGCTGCTGTTTAAAACACGCCTATGTTCCCAAATGTAAGAGCACACGAAACGACGTGACAGAAAAAACCATTACTTCCACTATTTGTAACCGTTTGCACATTTTAGACTTTAAGTTAGATGAACGAGGTATAATAGTGACAGGTTGCTGGCCTGTCGCCTAAAGCATACCTAAACTAATTTCCTTAGTCGCATATTACGTCATACACGGAAGTACTGAAGAAGTACTATTCTAACCCAACACCACACGCCCAGGGAGACGTTGTCGTACTCCATTAACGTTGGAAGAGTTTCTTAACTTTAAGCCATAATAAATTATTGAATGCAAATTATTAGATGACATAAATGACATAAATAATAAATAATGATTTTATTTCCAATAAATGAATATGAGTAATACGTCAGCAGCGTCTGCATCTGCGTAAACCAGTTTTTGCTGTCACCCGTCTCACTTCTCTACTTCCTCCTCCCGTTCTTTAAAACGTCCGTAGCCAAGACACGCAAAAAGTAAACCTAACAATAGCCTAGCACATTGAAATCTAGTATTTGAGCAAGTCTAGGTACCTACCTACGTGAGTGGCAGCAACAAACAGTTTAACTTTTTCACCGTTTGCAAAAAATGGGAGCTTCAAAGTTTGTCTGGATTTTTTATTACAACGAAATGAAGTAGATATTTGGACACGAAACTACCGTGAGACTTGCTCATACGTTTGGCAGCCGCTCTGCGATCCTAAATGAAGAACTACAGAGTGAGTTATCTGTGTTTTTCATTATTAGGTATCATGAGACTCGCTCATAACAAAAACGATACGGATAGCACAAGTCTAAAATCGAATCGATATGTCTCGGATACTGATCCGAACTGTCGTAGTCCTTCATCTGGAAGCCGCGGCGACTGCTTGTACCCGTCGATACACGTACTGACACATATCGCCATTTATATTATTGTCAAAAGTAGGGTACACAGTATGAACAATCTCACTGTAAGAGTACTGAAAATTCAACACTCTCTTCCATTTCACGATTTAACAGGTCAGTATTTCATTGTAAATTTTGGGTAAGTATGTTAGCTGTCTGATTGTTAAGACTTGTAGGTAATTTAATTTTTGAATGTATTAGAATCATGCGCATCAAATTCACAAAGGAAACCATATATTTCGCTATTACGTGATTCCATCTTGTACAGATACGAATAGGAAGGAATTTTAATCACTTTGACAGCAAAATAGAAATTGCACTCAGATGTAGGAACCTCGCAACTAACGCGATCTTTAAATATGAGCACTTAAAACCAATAACTTAATAAGAACTATTTCATGTTTAACAACCACTTCTAGCGTAGTTATTGGTTTAAAAACTAATGGAAGAGGTATAATAGTAACATGCTGCTACTACTGCTGCTAGGCTGTCGTCTAAAGCATACCTTAGCTTAGTTCCATAGTTGCCTATACGACATGTACGGGAAAAGTTGAGACCATTGAGAAATGTTATTCTAATCCCAACATCACACGGGCAACTGAGGCAGAGGAATCTAAAAATAACTCAAAACGTACACGTAGGTACTCAATTTAATTAAGTACGTCTTAATTAAACGTCGGCTGCTATGGCTACCGCAGTATTAAGTTATCACTTATCAGAAACCAACGCGCGCAATGTTCTGCAAATGTATAAGTAGATTACGTATACGTATTGTATAGTCTTAGTGTATAATATCTGTACGATATTGGTGCGGGAAGCGGAGGCGTAGCGATTCGCTCAAATCAAACAAGTGAATAAAAGTCAATCAACTAATTTATGTTCCTGGTTGCTATGGTAACGAAACTTGAGTCACGCAGTAAAATTGTGATTTTCTTAGATACAGTCTGCGGTAAGTTCGTGATTTACAATTTATAAACGCATTTCCTTGAGGCACATCTCCTGAGTATAAAACAGTACCTATGTAATACATTAGCCAATACATAAATGAGCCAAATACTAACGCGTATAAATTAAACCGTATTACAAGTTGACAGGTTTATTCGTGTAAATACAAGTAATAAAGTAACATAGAAAGAACAAAGAATTAAATGAAGGATTCAAATATAAAATTTATTGACATTTCGACTACAGAACCTTAAAAAAGATACTCATCATAACATTGACAAACATTACGTATTTATGATCTGCATCGCTCTCATTATTTCTCCGGTATACAGCCTACTCACACCACATAATTATAAAAAATATTCTAAATCTTATTAACATCGACACGTGGTTCAAAGAACGTAAGAACGACTAAAATGGCGGGAAAACGATTTCCACAAACAATTGCATGTCGACCTCTCACTACCGGTGCCAGCCCGCACGTTCCAAATTTGAATTTCTTTTTCTCTTAAAAATAAATCATCGTTTGTTTTTGACATTCGAAATTCAAATACGAAGAAGGTCATTCATTTCATTAACATCGACGATCGATCTGAATTATACGAAAGTTGCAATTATTATTAAGTACTTTTACACTAAAATAAAATAATCTGCATTACGTAGTCCGCTTCCGCCTCTTATTCGGCATGCAGCCTAATGAAGCTGCGTACCGTGCATCGGTCCGCGGGGGTTGGCGGTCGTGACGTCGCGCGACCTCGCACTTATCTCGCGCGCTCTCACGACCACGCAGCGCGTTGCACGACCGAGCTTTCCTTGTAGGATGTATAGGTGTATACTGTGTTGTTGTGCATTTTGAAGCGGATTTATCGTTAGAAAGGTTTGGTGTAGCCTCATCGAGTGTCAATGTTAAGCTTGACGTTGATGTAGACATCGGATTATATGCATTTGCTTTGCATATGCAAATGCATATTTTGGCACTTTTTCACTGATAGTGCATATTTTGATACTTTTTCATTGATACTGCATATTTTCGTGTTTGTCATGTTGTTTTACGTAGATTAACGCCCTTCCAAGCTTACTATCGCAAAAGGTTCCTAGTAAATTAGATGCATTTTGTGTGAAATCATTGGTTTGGAGGCCATCAAGAAAATTGACGCATTTCGGCTATTCTCACAAGAGCTAAATTTTGCATGTCCGGGCTCTTAAAATATTTCTAAATGTTCCGAGTGACCTATTTGTATTTTTTAATTATAGTTTATACATGTGCCTAGAGGTATTTTCAAGCATTTAGCTCTATGTATGAAAAATCATACATATATATTTTTTCAAACACACGTTCTACGATTACCGTAGGCTGTCCCGGCGTCAACTTTGTTTGCAAAACTACTGATTACAATTGTCAGAAATAAATTATAGGTATGAGGTTTATATTTATACATCGTTCAATAGTTGCTCATTATTTACCCAAAAAGACAGATTAATACAATCATTACTTTACAATATATCTCCCAAGATACGAGTGTCCCACCCGCAAGTATAATTACCGTAGATTTACGTTTAGGAAGTCTTTATTCCTAAACGCCGAAACATTTTGACATCGCTATCGCATTAATCCCGAGCTATCAGCCATGCCGTGGCACCCGAACAGTGCAGACTTAGGAGTGTCGTCCGGTTTGCCCGTTATTTAAGTAAGTATCTAATTACCGTAGCTTTGGATTTTAAATTATCTAATTCACGTTTCTGAGTTTGCGACTTTCATTTTTGATTAATTACGTTAGTCCTCTTGTGGATTAAGGCATTCGTCTGGCCTCCATTCAATATGATTCACGATGAATGCCTAATGGTTTAAGATGTTGAGATTTTTTTTTAAACGTGCGTGTTCTGACTACCGTGGTACTAATTACCGTAGAATTTCTAATTACCGTAGTATGAAAGTAGTGTATAGTGACCAATGTTTTTGATAATTTTTCATGCTTTATTTGTTCAAAAATGGCAGCAAATTCAAACTATCAATTCTTGTGATATGATTATTATAATAAAAATGGCGTTGATCTATTTGAGGGGAATATATGATTAAAAAAGTGCATGTATGAATAGAAAAGAGCAGAAATATTGAAACTAGCATCTCAATGCAATAGATAAATATAATAAGGGTTCATGATCAGACCAAAACTTATGTCTGTATGTTCTTAAGACTATTAATTATGCATAGATGTACTTACATTGGCCAAATGCATATCAGTTCTTTAAAAGTTTTTAAGTAATGGTATGGTGTTTATTCCATAAATAAGTACCTACAGACACATGCCTATAACAAGCCGAGTAGAAGTTTAGGTCTGATCATGAGCCTATATTAATTAAAATATTTATCTACTTGATTCTACTACATTGATATGTTATTTTCTTGTTTCGATACAAAACAAATACATAAAGGGAAAAATCCCCATTTTGTTATCTTTTTCAAAGTCTTTAACGCTTTGTTTTTTTTTTTAACAAGAAAATTTATTAAAAATTCTTCCCGATACGAATATCGTTTTTATGTTCTATAATTATGTACTCAATTCAAATCAAATCCTTCTCCCTAATTACCGTAGTCAACAAAAACACCCAGTTCATAATTACCGTAGCCAGGATTTTTTCCCGGCTTAATAACTTGAAAACGGTCCAACTTATTTTAATGCCAAATAGATATATTAGTATGTTAGCTCATATACTTTAATTTTTTTACGTGATTGAGTAGAATAAGTGGGAAATAAAAATGGCTACGGTAATTAGGCTGAGAACACCAAACTGTGAGAATAGCCGATTTATCATCGGCACCGGACAAACTTTGCCTGAAGAAGTTTTTGCAGAGATGGCGCCAAATTTAAAGTTCTGTCCAGTAACGTCAGTTGACGATGAAACCTCACAAGTTTGCAGTAGAAATCTTAGAAAAATATATTGTTGTTTACTACCACATAAACGGAAATTCTAATTTAAATGTTTTTTGACTGTGCAATGTGCATATATTGGTACATTATTTCGTCCTGATAGTGCATATGTTTGTGCATATTTCGCCCCTTTTTAGTGCATATTTGCATGCATATTTTGACATTTTGATAGTGCATATAATCCGATGTCTATTGATGACATTGCGATTCAAATACCTAACTAATTAGAGAATGGTTTGAAAATATCTTAAAAACGACAGATGTTATATCCACAGTAACGTAAGCTTTAGAACGAAAAAGTACGTTTATAAATAGTATGTACCATAATAATTATGATCTAAATAATAAACAAGTTTCAGTTAAGGCGAATGTTTTTTCTCGTTTAGAATTGCTCAGACCGCATCTATCGAATACGCACGCATTCGGATGGTCGCAGTGAAAGGCCATAACTTTATTTGAATATCAAAATGTTAAGTCAACTGTTACTATACTAAAGAAAAATGTGTAACTAATTCGCTATGTGTAATTCCCTGTGTGGTGTCGGGATAGAATTACACTACTCCATTTCTTCCGTGAATGTCGTAAGAGGCGACTAAGGAAAATAGATTTAGGCATGCTTAAGGCGACAGGCTAGCAACCTGTCACTATTATACCTGTTCCACCTCTTATCAAATCTAAAATTATGGTAGAAGTGGCTGCGAAGCGTGAGATAGTCAAGATCATGGGTTTGTCTGTCACGTTTCGTATGCTCTGCCAACCCCGTTTGGGAACATAGGCGTGATAGTATGTATGTATGTAATTCGCTAAGACTGCCGTGAATTTAACTATGTCACTTATGAGGATAATAGAATAGGTACTCTCGTATCGTCGTTGCGCCTGCCAAATTCCATATGTGCATTTATATATTTTTCGTTTTTTTGCACTCTAAACAAATCTCCTTTAAATTGAGATTTGTTGGCACAAAAAAATGCACATATGGAAATTGGGCAGGCGCAAAAACGGTATGTGAGACGGTTATTGCGACATAAAGGAGTAAAGAAAATCTCATTAACTATCAAATAGTTACCTCTTTTTCAGTAGCTTATTAAGTCGCAGACCAAAGGCTAAATGTTACGCAACTGATTATAAACAAATTCTACAAATTAGTCTGCGAACGTAACAGGTTTTGCAGCTTTGAAATTAATTAATAAAAAGAAAAGAAGCCTGCATATGCAAATGTATGAATATAAACTAAGAGAATGACATGTAACTACTATTGATGCATCCGCGAAATTATCTTGTAATTTATTAAGTCGTCCACCTAACCAGTCACCTGTCTGCGTCTTACCAGATGATACTAGTGGCTGTTGCCAATATTTAATCGATCTCTGGTTTAGCTCACATAGCAGATTTTTACCATTTAGGTAAAAACTGGTAGGGAAAAACTAGATTTTAATTTTTGGAGCGTTTATAAAACAAAAGAATTGGATGATTAATGTAATAAAAGTGCCACTAAACTGATAGAAATAACTTCTACGTTTTCACATTCAAACATTTATCTCACAACCATTAAGTTTCATTGACATTACTATCAAATAGCTCGCACGGACACTTTAATTTAAGCAGCTAGCATCTGATGCGAGTAAGGGCCACCGCACGCGTTCAGGCGCTTATCGCCGCATCGTGTGTTTCAACGATGGCTTAAATAATATAAAAGAGTTGTTGTCTTTAGAGGTGTATGTTGCGTTAGAATATGTTGACAGTTGGCAATTCTTTTTTTTTCTTTAAAATAAAGTGATATGAGTTGTAACTTTGAGCTTTTGTTGATTAGGCATCTACTGAAATTTCTGGAAGTATAATGACGTGACGTTAAGCAAAGACTCCTTTTTTAATGAGTAAATGTTAACTCTCTCCAATAATTAAAAAGACATTGCGAGAGATGTGTTAGAATAACATCTGTCCATTCCTTTCGTGGATATCATGAAGGACGACTAATGGCATTTGGTATACTTTAAACGACAGGCTAACTATTTGTCACTATTACATCTCTTTTGTCAAACTTAAAACCAAAAATATGGGAAAAGTGGTTAGGTACAAAGCGTGTAATTGTCTTGCTTTTCAATACGTAACGTTTTGTGTACTCTGTATACGCCTTTATGGAACATAGGATTGTTTTTATTTATAATAAGTACTGTTGAAGATGGCCAATTGGGTGACCATCACGATCTAGTTAAAAAGTGAGGTGACAATATATTATTGGAATTCTGTAGCACACAGTTTGTAAAAATATAAATAACGGACACTGTTACGTTGTGATTGTGAGGATGGGTCAAATAGTGAGCACAGACGCTTTAATTTACCGTATCAGATGCGGGTAAGGGCCACCGCACGCGTCCCGGCGCGTATCGCCGCATCGCATTTGCATCCTGGGGTAGTGTCAGGCCAAATGATAGCTTAAATGCCACGGGTTTTTGTACTTGGCAACATTTTAATTTTTGCTATGTGGTATCGGGTTAGGAAAGCACCCGTCTTTTTCTTCCGGGGATGACGTAAGGGGCGACTATGGAAATAGGGTTAGGTATGCTTTAGGCGACAGACTAGCGATCTGTTACAATTAAACCTAGGTTTCCATCCGTTTCTAAACCTAAAATTACTTTAGATGTGGGCGGGAAATGGGAAGTAATCAGGGTTTTTTTGTCACTCATTCAGGAATACAGGCGTGATGTTAATGCTTATTGTTTATCTCTAGAAAAATAAACAAAAGAATGCATGCATGCATCCCCTGTATTCCCAAAAGGGATAGAGAAAACACATAAAACGCTATACTTATACTTAGACTAAACCGTGACTCTTTATACGTTTTAAGTCCTATATCAAATTTCTGCACTAAGACCTAGTCAATACAGAAAATGGAATTTCACTTTGACATTTTCTCCTAAATTTAGGTTTGACAGGTTATAAATTAATAGTAGATTGTTCAACAAGGGACTAAAACAAGCCATAATGTCACGAGATATTTAGACACCCGAGCATAGCGAGGGTGG
>BHDV01015788.1:169586-221806 GCA_005406045.1 Adoxophyes honmai
TAGAGTTGTGAATTGATTGTTGTAAAACAAATGACTTTTCCTTAGTGGGTAGTAAATAAGAGTCATTGTCCATTACTGGTGACTTTACCCTACACAACACACAGACAGGCACGCACGGACACGCATACACAGACAGACAGACAGATATAGAGAGAGACCAATGTAAAATTATTTAGCTGCAAGGCTAAACAAAAAGTTTTACCGCCGCGTGGTTTTTCCATACTTTGGTTTTATGCAGTAAAATGTGAATAGATACTAACTTTTTCATTTACTAATCCGTACTAATATGTAAATGTGAAAGTGTGTTTGTTTTTTTGTTTGTCCGTCTTTCACGGCTAAACGGAGCGATGAATTGACGTGATTTTTTTAGGTAGAGATAGATTAGGGCATGGAGAGTAACATAGGCTACTTTTTGTCTCTTCATGACCCCCCACTTCCCTAAAATGGGGTGTGGAAGTTTGTGGAGAATTCCGCAATTTTCAATGTAGAAAGCTATAAATTGGTATGTATGCTATCTCTTCTGTGATACCCCGAATTTAACGCGAGCGTAGCCGCGGGCAAATGGTAGTTTAACAATAAGATCAAAAAGGAAGGAAGTATATATAAATTTTAATCACTTACATTACAATAGGATCACATGTGCACTTACGGTAGAAAGTGTGCACGTATCCTAGACTACTAAATTTAATGTAAACTAAGTGAAAACTTTGCAATTTTTTTACTGTGATTGTTAGTTAAAATGTTAAAGGATTTTATAATTTCTACTAGTTTTTAAGCCAGTGTCAAACTTTATCCAACATATTAAAGTTGGGTACGTTATTAAATTTCTTATTAAATCTCAAATTGTGTTATACAAAGAGACTTTACTATCAATAGGTGTTGGAGATATTCGAACGTAGTGTTCCTCTAGTTACAGGGCACAATAATCCAGCATATAGTCACGGACGCGGCCAAGTCCTTGTTGCCAATAAATAATGATTCGCTAGAAAAAGTATCAGTCCACGAATGCACCTTTGACCCGGTCGCAGCGACAAGCACGCGAACTCGCTGCGTGCAGCTGTGGCGTGTCGCACCAACATACAGCATTCACTAATTACAATAATTATACAGACTACGCCTTGCATGGGGACCTATTGATTTTTTTCGCCAGACTTCGTTAGTCGATTTTACACGCATTCGTACTCGTACATTACTGCATGTTCCCAATTGGGGTAGTTCCCATTTTCCAATCTATCCCACCTAAAATTCTATTTAAATTTAGGTGGAATAGGTTGGATAATGGTAACTACCCCCCAAATGGGGTAGGCACAGCTCATGAAACGCTAGCTGGACAAAATCATTACCACTTTCAGTGGCCACTTCTAGCATAATAATATTTGTTTTTTTACGTTTTAAGATGGCAGGTATACTAATGACAATTTACCTTGACCTATTTCCATAGTGGTCTTTTACAAAGTAGGTACACGGAAGAAATGGAGAGGTAGGTATTATTTTAAATACGACACCAGACGGAACTTTGCAATAGCAATGGTTTACCTGTGTCATATTGTGTTAGTAATTTTTTTTCTTTCAAATAAGAAAAAAGTAAATCAACATGACATTTTTATGCCTACAAAAATAATCGGAATCACCAATACATAAACGGACCTCCGATTAAACAGGGGACGGAGAAAAGAAACTTGTTTACCACTCGCAGTGCGTAACGAATACTATTGGATTGCATTTGTTGGTTTTGAATGGCATGCGGACAGATCGATATTAAATTAATAATGAAGAAGCGCCCATTTTTTGTAGACACAAACGTGCGTTAATAATTAATCAACGGTAATGGTCTTAGAAGTACAGTTTAAATATAGGAGGTTCTTTAGTTTTACTTATTTAAAAGAAGTAGATTTAAAATTTAGGGCGGTTATACGAACTTTTCAATCATATAATTTATCTGGACACTTCCGTGAAGATTGCCAAGTGTCCTGCAGATGTTTTAGAAACTGTATGTCTAGTATGTTCATTTCGATGGTGCAGTCGTTAACGAATTCGTTTGCGAGTTATCGCAAAATTGTATGGAAAGCGAGACAGCGCTGCCAGCGGAACGTTTGCACAACTGCCACGGTCGACAAGTCTCCATACATTCCGCGACGACTCGCAAACGAATTCGTTAACGACTGCACCATCGAAATGAACATACTAGACGTACTGATGCGTATGAACGCAGACGAGAGTGACTCGTGTTTTGATCGTAATGACATGACGACACTTGGGGTGCAATACCAAAGACCGTTCGAAGTGGCGGTTACTCGAGATCATGACGCTTAAATCTAAGAAGAAGACTTTGTATGACCTTTCATTCAGTCAACTCAATTCATACTTCTGAACTTTTAAACATAGGTATGCTCCTACAGCTGAACCAATTGCTTCCTGACCCACGCTGAACGTTGTCACAATAAACGTAAAATGTAATAAAGACCTCCTTTGTCGAGCAAAGCAATGCACTGTCACTATAATGTTCACTGTAAATAAGTTCTATGGTGGGCATATGGTGGGTCATGAATCAAGTTCGATGGTACTATGGTATCTTATGGACGTAACTTATGTAATTGTCAAGACAGTGCAATAGAAAAGTCTTTATTTAGTTCATGGATGCCATAGCTTGGACCCCTGCTTGAAAACAAATTCAATGAATCGATAATAATACTTTCGCTAATAATTAATGGTATATTAGTCAGAACCCTATCTTTCCAGATAATGTTTAAAGGTTAGCTTATTAGCCGCAAAATGTTGCAGGTTGCAATCGTTTGGATATTATTCATTTTATGAAAAGTCTATACGCGTAATGAGCAACGCGTAGCAATGTATACAACACGAAAATATTCCGTTTGTTCCTCCGAATAGGGGCAGCTAGTTGTAGTAATGTTGTTGATAGGGAACATGCGCCAAAGTTAATTTTATTTCAAATATAATTTGGAACATGATAATCGAAGGAATCGAAGTTGTCGTCAAGGCCGAAAGGTGGGACTAATTACTTATTAACGTCAATAATTGTTAATAGTGAAATTCACGTAGGACTGAAACATGTGATTTTGTAAGTAGGTATTTATTTCATTAAAAATCTTCATGAAATAAATTATTAAGTTGATTGTTTGACTACGCAGTCAGTCAGTTTACTTACGCAAGTAATTTAATGTTTTGTAAACTTAAAGTAAAATTTTAGAATAGAACAGAAAAAATACCTACGATTTACGAAAATTATGTCGGTTTTAGAATAGATGCAAGTTTTCATTGCAAGATGCGTATTGCAGCGCATACTATTGATGAATGTTAAAAATCTAAACATACACTTGGTTTTAGTATTTTGTGCATTAAAAACGAATAAAATCACATTTACCTACCTTTTTTATTATTTTCATGTCTTACTAGTTGACGCCCACGGCTTGGCATACATTTATTTTTATTAAATATTTTTCCTGAGAGTCATACAATATGATTAAAAACGAATTAACAAAATAGGCCGAACCGTTCACTCGTGATGCCTTGAGCAAGGAAAAAGGCTTATTTTTTAAAGTTACTTTTTGCAATAGTATTCTTGTCTATAATGCAAGTTCCCTGCAATTTATATCCAAACCATGAGTCATTAATGCCTCGTAGCCAGCAAGTGCGAGTGGCCTTTGCCAACATCTGCCGCGAAACTTGAAAAAGGCATTATTCGATTGTTCTTCCAAAGTGGCGGAATGCCAACACGTGGTACTACGCTTGTTAACTAACCCAGTCACCATTCAACCTACACACGTCCCACTGCTGGGTAGGTACAGGCCTCCTCTCAGAGTGAGAGGATTCGAGCTATAATGGGGATATATTCTGACTTCGGTCTACCAGCCATTTTGACCTGATGTTCTTTTTCGACTTACATTGTAATGGCTAACTGACGAAAGTAACTCAATTGATTGTACATCTTTTATTATAAATGTGGGGTAAAACTAACTAATTACAGACCTCGAGGTCGAACTCTGCAAGTTTTAAAGAGCAGGCGTACTTCAACATTTTGTACCTAAAGTTAAATGCCGCGGACTATAGTCACAACTCATAGTATAGGATTACCAACTAAACAAATAGGTACTAATCAGAAGCAGAGTACGATATTTATTTACAGTGCTCATTAATATTTCTAGAAATTAATGTTATTTTGTTTTCTATAGTGCTTATATTCGTTTTCACGAGTACGAAAATACGCCACCAAAATAATCCTTAACATTATTGCCATCTCTACCGAGAGCAAACCAATTTAAACTGCACTTTCCTCCACGACGAAATTTCGGATCATCCGCACTCCAATAGATAACCTTATTAGTATAGATGACTAAACATAAAAGTTGTATAAGGTGGTCGATATAAATTTAATATCCGCGTTGGATTTTGTTCATAGCCGCTGGCTAGTGGTCAGGATCTCGTGTAAACACAGCCGTCTCCGCCGTGTGGGGCCATAAACACGCCGTAATTTATGAGCGAAAGCGATTTCAAGCTGTTTCAGGCAGGCTATTATTTTTAACGTTTTAACGTAATATTGAATCGACATGAGTTGTAAATTGTAATTTACGCGCAGTATTTGCCAGAAACAATATCAGCGGATTTTTATATGATTGTCGTACATACCATCATAAAACTGGGCACTTGTATCCAACACCAAGTTTATTTATTTTCACTTCTAGTGTCCAAATGAATGAGACGGTTGACACTCCCGAATAAGTGCTCTAAAACACTTCTCTTTAGATACTGCCAACTACATCCAGAATTCCAACAGCTACGCATAATGTACATAATTTCAATTTAAGATATTGCGATTGTGTCTTAAAGCCACTAGGGGACAAATGCCCCACGACATGTGTCGGCGACATGTAAAGCGAAGCCAGCCGATTTCGCCTGACATATCTGGCGACATCGCGCGACCTATTGTATCGTATTGACACGTGTCGCGCGAAGTCTGGCAACGTCGAGCTACTTCACCCGACGTTGCTGGGGACACGTGTCGTGGGACATTTGTCCCCTAGTGTATCCTTGGCTTTATCTGAACACTCCTATTGCGTCAAAATCGAAAGTCTCGCTGCATTCGTGGCCCGCCGTAAAGCATGAAGCGCGCGTGCACCGTTTTCAGTCAAAAACAACGGCGCGGCCATGACTGCGATAGAGTGTTGCCGCGGTTTGCCGACCGCCTAGCTGCAGCTAGCCTAGGGAATCTATGGACTCTACATTAAAAAAATATTTCTTCGACTACAAATAGGGTAGAAGATAAAAAACTGTTTAGTCCGTCAGATAGGTTACCAAAAATGATTAAACACGTGTTTTTTATTTTATTTGAGAAACAAAAGATGACGATAATACAGCGCTTAAAAGTTTCGTGTGACGTCACTATATGGTACAGTTTTTACCTAGGCGAGATCCTCTGCTAGGCCCTCACTCTGGAAGTTTGATGATACCTTTGTCGATGTTTAGTTATTTGTGATAAGCCAAAAAAAACACCTGTCTCATATTTCTTCGTAATCTAACTGGCGGACTAATTGAAATTATATATTTTTAAACTGAAAGTAGACCAAAAACCATCCTATCAAATTATAACTATAGACCTATAGATATTCAAATTATTGTGCAAATATGCAAGTAGACAAAGGCAAACACTGGTGGTATTTCGTAACATAGTGTATTCGGATCTATTTGAAGTCAAACCTTCAACATGAACTACAAATAAACAATCGGTGGAAATCTAGTGTTATACGAGTATCTACGATGTTCACTTAATTGCATGCCAGTGTCAATGCACTCAAAGTGTATCTTTCATCAAAATCGCAATTCAAGCAGTTTCTCTGACATCATTACGGATCAAAACGACGCAATTTTGCTGCACATATATATTTTTGAACACTTATTATCACAGCATTATAAAGAAGTTGAAAAGAATACAAGAAAATGAAAATTTTATTTAACAGAACATTTATTTTCAAGAGTAAAATATTGTCGTAAGTACATTATTTAATACCTAGTACTTAATGCCTGTGTGGTGCCGGGTTAGAATAGCACCTCCCCCCTTTCTTCCCGTGGGTGTCGTAGGAGTCGACTCTGGGAAAGGGTTGGTGTATTGTGGGCGATGGGCTAGCAACCTGTCACCACAATATCACGTTTGACCATCTGATTGCCCTGAATTTGCTAAACGTGACACTGGATTTTTTGAGTTCATGCTCTGCCTACCCCTCTTGGGAATACAGGCGTGAGAATATGTATGTATGTATGTACTTAATGCCTTGTGCAGTGTCAGGGTTACAATAACACCTCTTTATTTCTTCGTCGTAAGAGGCGACTAAGAAACGACGAAGAATGCTTTGGACGACAGGCTGACAACTTGTCGCTGTTATATCTATGTTCAAACATAAAATTATACTGATTCGTGTCGCTGTCGTCGTGTCGTCGTCATTGAATATTTCTTTAATATAAATTCATAAATACCAATTCTGTCGTCGTAGTTACATTGGGATCGAATTGATCGTTACAATATATGGGGTGGCAAAAATTGACCGTTAGCATTTTAACCAGTGGTCGGCTATATGCGTCTGAAACCCCATTTTTTCTGAGTTTACATTGCTTCGATTTCAAAGTAATAATTACAAAAATGTACTTTTTGATAAGTCCTAATACAATAAGGAAAACGTGAACTTTTCGTAACGGACCATTGTCATCTCTATGAGTCCATATTTACAAGTACGACTTCCAAAAAAGGGAATTGAGTTGACCATACACATACATTTCTATAATATTATTATTATGTCCATCAATTCGTTTTAACTATGACATGATGGCAAAACCCATAACAAATGGAACGAACCCATGAGCCACACTGACCCCCATTTGCAATACTCTAATAATTAATAAAAAAAAACCATGCGTATGTGATCACAAATATCGTCAAAACCATAACTATTTTGCATTTATTAGCCACGTCTAGCATAACTTTTGCTTGAAATATATTACTTAAAATGTACTTAAATCTACTTCTGTCATCGCTTCATAATATCAACAGAAGAAACCGAGAGTTATTCCATACCCAATACCACCATTGATTATTTATTCTCGAACAACGTTGATTAAAATGATTAACAATTGAAAAAAAATGGCAAGATTATACGAAACCGGGAATTTGGCACGCTACCTTCTCGTAAAAGCGCTCTTTCGGCAACACTGCTCACTAGTGCCATCTATGATCTGTCCCGAGAACTTCTCAAAGGAGAAATGCGTCTTCACTGTTTCCTTGTTCCCGCACGGAGGGGGCGTGTCGGGAAAAGTTGCACATTATTTACGACGACCACGAAGTCGATGCGCCGATAAGGCGCGTCGCAGTCTCCGCGTCACGATCTCTACTATCTTCCGATGCCGATATTGACTCCATAATAATACTATTAAATACAACCCTGGTACACACGATGTTTGCTAGGTTTGGACCCAATAGATCGCGGCAAATTGGTGATTCGCTGATAGTCAATGAATCGGTTACGTTTAAATCTTAAGAGGATGGATGATTCTAAGTATCTAAGTATTGTATTGTTGACAGCTCTGCACTATAATTATAGCCTTTATCTACCACCATCCACAACATTATGTTCTTACTAAATTTTCAGACGTAATAAGTATATGGCCAACAATGAGAAATGTGTAACCTGTACAATGTTTACCTTATAAAATCGGTTCTCTTTATAAAACAAGTGATGACCGAAAAAAGAAAAATAATTGTTCCAAATGGAACAAGCGGGCGGCGCGGCTTGCGATGTATCTTAGGACACCGATTCGCAATTGTTTGTGGAATTAGTGTTTGTCGCCTTTTAGCCGGGTTTTGTAGGCTCAGCACGGCAACACGCTCTTAGACGCCTCGCGTGTGCGGTATGTCTACCTGTGACTTTCTGTTGTCTCTAATTATACAGTGACAGGTATAGTTTATCTCGCGCGTATCTACTCGCGCCTTGCTGTGCTAAGCCGGCTGGACGTTGCACACATGCTATCTTTAATTTTTCCCAAAAAAATGTTTTAAAGTTATGCATGTGATGGTACATAAATTGGCATATAAATACTCGTTATTATTTATGAAATTCGCCTTTACGGGCTTTTTTCATAAATTACACTCACATATTATTAAGGCACATAACTATTAAGCAAAATCTGTCACTTGATAAAGTTCTGTACAAATGGCATCTATCCATTTCATAACTTAATAGTTATTATTTTTGATGCCGGAGATTGCAATTTGGAAAAAAGTTGTGGTCGCGCAGAGGACCAAAAAATTAGGTTACTTAAGTCTCACGAAATCTCAATAGGACTGTCCAAACATTTCATGCTCGTTAGTTAACTTACCACTTTGTTTCGACTTAATCAATTTAAAACCTCGTGAAAGTCCCAAATAACCGTAAAAGAAAGCAATGAACTAAGCAAAAAAAATATAAGAAAAGCTGAATTCGTTACCATGTAAAGTATTTCAGTTGACTTTCGCTATTTCCGTGCCACTTATTACGTATCCGTTAAAAATACAGCTGGAAAAAGTAACAAAATATATTTTTCAAACTTAAAACGAAGCAACGTCATTTTATTAGACTTTCAGTAGGTACCTACTCCCTTGCAAACATTAAAAAGTTTCACACATGCGTTCAAATACGTATACGTATTACCTAATAAGGCAGCGTAATGACATAAAATCAATGTATCTATCCGACGATGACTCAGCTGAGTAGAATACGATCTCTGCTGTATAAAAACGTGTAATTTGTTTGGTGTTTAATGCAAAATGGAAACAGGAAAACTCTGTCTAAAATGTGGAACGCTGAACGAAGAGGATCACGAGATGATCACTTGATACAGGCTGTATGTTTTATTTAAAGATAATCTCATTAACTATTCAACTAATGAAGAATGTTAGTTACTTGATACTTAAATAAAACCAATTTTTCCTAATAACAATACACACACTATTAATTGTATTCTGAAACGGTGTAGACAGAGTAGGTATATGAAACGTTAAAATAACCATTTCCTACCTATTTCAAGCCGTGTAGCTACATTCACTTGTTTTAGGTTCAAAACTAAATTTAATGGGCACAATAGTGGTAGCTGCTTTAAGCTAAAATACCTTTACTTATTTCCACAGTGGCTTGTTATATCATCTACGGAAAAAATGGAGAAGTGTAATTGTAAACTTGATACCAATAATCATTATTCATTGCAACCATGGTATTTACAGGTGTTCTTAATCTAGTTAGCCAGCACTGACATGAACCCTACAAGGGCACAGCGAGTTTCTTACAACTAAAACTTAACTAACAAATATAAATATGTAGGTTTATTTATTACGTTCTAAATTCTTAACCTTAACAATTATCTTTAATAACTCAATAATGCAAATCCCTGTAAAATTTGACTATACTTTTATTTTATTACATACTTATTCTGCATTTCAATTTAAGCTGAAATCATAATTGTTAAAAAGTACGGACATTTTTATTACTCGATTGGTCTTAAGCTTATTTACAAAAACACGATTTTTTTTCTTGTGAAATGAGCTTACGGATTATGTTAAAAATTCTTATAGACATCGCATTTGGCCTCCGTTATTCATTTGTATGTTAGGGATTTTAACACAATTAAATCTACTATATAAAAATAAGTCGTGTTTTCCTTCCTGACGAAATACCACCAGAACGCACGAACCGATTTGGCCAATTCTTTTTTTAAAATGTTCGTTGAAGTTCAGGGAAGGTTAGTAAAATGAGAAAGTGTGGAAAAATTAGTGTAACATACTAAAAAACTAAAAAATCGTTCTCCTATACAAATTTTATCAACTCGAAAAAGCAGTAAGCGCCGCTATGTTTCATACATCTTACGCGTTTTTGTTAAATTGGTCTCTGTTCAAGTTGAAGAAAGGCGGAAGCGCCGCTGATTTTCATACATCTCAAGCTTTTTTGCGAGCAAATAGGTACTTTATATTATCCCAGCACTGAAGTCGTTAAGGCGATAATTCCTTACATTTCGTTAGTAAATTAACCCTTATTCCCTAAGATACGGTAAACTGACAAATTTTGACATTATTTACGGCATAAATTATCACTAGCCAGCTAGCCACTTAGCCACATAAAACCTATTTGGATGTTTAGGTGTGTTGATATATATTGTTGGTTTATGAATAACTAGCTGTGCCCGCGACTCCGTCCGCGTGGATAAGTGACTATTCCCCCCCGTTTTTTCCACATTTTCCAATATTTCTTCGCTCCTATTAGTCGCTGCGTGATGTTAAATAGCCTAAAGCCTTCCTCAATAAATGGTCTATGCAACACACAAATAATTTTTCAATTCGAACCGATAGTTCCTGAGATTAGCGCGTTCAAACAAACAAACAAACAAACTCTTCAGCTTTGATTCGTCACAGAAGATTAATATTGTCTTTTTACTATTTACTAAAACGCCCTCGAATAGCGCGCAAAATTAAAATACAAATTACATACATATCCTCACGCCTGTATTCCCGAGAGGGGTAGGCAGAGCACATGAATTAAAAAATCCAGTGCCACGTTTAGCGATTTCAGAGCAACCAGATGATCAAACGTGATACTGCAGTGACAGGTTGCTAGCCCACCGCCCACAATACACTAACCCTTTCCCAGAGCCGACTCTTACGGCACCCACGGGAAGAAAGGGGGAGGTGCTATTCTAACCCGGCACCACACGGGATATAAATTAAAATCCATACTAATATTATAAATGGGAAAATGTGTTTGTTTGTTTGTTTATCAGTCTTTTACGGCTAAACGAAGCGACGTAGTGACGTGATTTTTGGGTGGAGATAGTTGAAGGGATGGAGAGTGACATAGGCTACTTTTAGTCTCTTCAAAACTCCCCGTTTCACTAAAGTGAGAGGTGGAAGTTTTGTGGAGAATACCGCAATTTTCTATGTAGAAAGCTATAAATTGGTATATGGGCTATCTCTTCTGTGCTACCCCAAAATTAACGCGAGCGGAGCCGCGGGAAAAAGCTAGTTAATTAATAAAATTCTGCTTGGAGTGCTGTACTAATCTCACTATATGAAACGTGTACTACATTCTCAAGGAAAGCTTATGTCCATTCTTCTGGAACTCATTTGCAAGCCAGAGCGTGAGATTTAAGGGGAAATTATGGCTTAATTCTGATATTCATCGGCCATTAATTATAGCTTGTTTATAAATGCACACCGACTACACGGATGTTTAACAGCTAGAAAATGATGGCCTTGTTAATTAAATAATTTGTTTCAAGTTAATCTAACTATGTAAAATCATTTTTTAATTGTAGAAGTGGATATTCAATAAATAAATGAAATAAAACATTTATGTCGAGCTGAGTCAAAATTTTAATATGTGTTAGCTATTTTTTAACGAACAGTTCCAAACAGTGGAAACCAACCAGCCTCGGCTTTCGTTAGTTCAAACAAAACTAAAATACTTATATTTAAAAGAAGAGTGTGTATGGTGTACCTAATTAATAAGAATACGTCCTATCCGTTCTTCACTTTTAAAGTTCAAAAATAAATCAATAAATCCGCCCCACCACTGAATATACACAAAACGTTGTCTCCTGTGCTATGAAATTGATAAACTCAAGCCTTTATAACGAGACTATCCCAACATATTCCAGATGAATTCATGGTTCATTATTAGGGGAGCAATGCACCACGTCAGGGGTCATTTAAACGTATTATCTTAGTTTTTAAATTTTTTGAACGAAAGTGTCTCTTCCATTCATTCTTATCGTGTGTGAGTGAGTGTGTTTCCATGTTGCTATCTAGAAGCACGTTCGGTTGCGTGTTACGCCAAATTGGCGAGATGTGCTGAAGGTGCAGATAACAATGAAAAACGACTTCAAATTCAGTCTATAATTGTATTAGTTGCTTGATAGTTAATTGTTTACTATAAACAACTTTTATGGACGCACAACTCAATTAAAAGTTCGAGTTTATTTTACTTCGTTCATGAAATGCGTTTATAACATACATACATACATATTGTTTATATTGTTTTGGTATTCCATTGATATTGAAGTTAAAACGAAATACCTCGAGTTGTATCCGAGGCAAAGATCATCTCTTTTTTCCTTAATAATTTCAAAAACCGCGCCTTCGCGACTGATTTCATGAAATTTTGGAGGAATTTTATTTAGCTCCATGATTGTGGCATTTTGAGTTACGGATTACGAAGATATATAGACAAAGTAGTTTAAGTAGTGAATGTTATGGTTAGTAATAATTTTTTTTATGTAGTTTTAAGTATTTATTTTATTTGATTATGAGTTACGAGTAGTTTCACCCTGGTGCCATGAGCTTATTAAAAATTTAGCTGTCGCTATTTTTGAGTAAAAAATAAGTTATTTTGACACAATACATGTTTTTGATAACGGAAGTGTGATGATGAGCCTATTGGAAGCCGATGAGTCGATAACTGAACTAACACTGTTTTGAGCAAAAAACTTGACTTAAAACACAAAAATACTCAGAATGCAAAGAAAATCAAATAGAGTCGATGTTTTTCCTAAGCTTGTAAATCATTGGATGCAAGAGGATAATTATCACCTTGCCCACTATAATTTAACATCTTGTTGAATATGGCCGGAAACATTGAGAATAGCAAAAGATGTTAGTTGTACCAGTCAGGAAGTGTCAATCAAAATGTACGAACTGATTTGTATTAATTAGTTTTCGCAATGACAATTCCACAAGGTCTTGACTAGTTATCTACCTTAATCAATGTACCTTTTAGATTACTTACCATTTTTTAAATAAACCTATGGTAATCTCAATGGCTGGACCATTGAGCCATGTGTTATAGGCATTAATTCTTATGATGTTAATGCAATAACTTGAAAAACAAAATCTGTTGTCTTGTATCTTGTTATGTCTGTTAAGCCGTGGTAGCCTAGCGGTTCGACCTGTGGCCTCTCAAGCAGAGGGTCGTGGGTCCAAACCCCGGGCTCGCACCTCTGAATTTTTCGGAATTTATGTGCAATATCGAATTTGATATTTACCACGAGCTATTCGGTGAAGGAAAACATCGTGAGGAAACCTGCACACAGCGACGAAGCAATTCAATGTTGTGTGTGAAGTTCCCAATCCGCACTGGGCCCGCGTGGGAACTATAGCCCAAGCCCTCTCATACTGAGAGGAGGCCTGTGCCCAGCAGTGGGACGTATATAGGCTGGATGATGATGACTCTAATCTAATTCAACACAGTTTGAAGATAATCTTACAAAGTCTAATAAAAGAAATCTTGGGCGCTTTAACATTATATTTAATTTCGACGGTGTTACGTGTTGGTTTTGATATTGACGAGTCACACGATCCTCGTTTCCTCGTAAGTTCTTGTTTAATGTTACAACATCTACAAAAATGACATAGTTTGCGTAAAGATGTCCCCGTTCATACTCGTAGCGTGGTATGAGCTATTTTAATAAAAAAATTAACTATCCCTAACGATTACATCTTCATGAAGTGTTAAGGGGAGCAGGGCATTCCACAAGATTCCTGACTTATGTATTTAGATAATGCGTACTTACACTTACGAGCAAAAAACATCCCTTTAGAAGCCTACGTGCTAACGTAGACTTTAATTTATCTATTGAATCATGAAGTTCATCACGCGATAGTCGCATTAAACATTTTATGTTTACGTCTCTAGCGCTCTTATTGGAATTTCCGTTACTGGTCATTTTAGTATCATCCTGTACTTTAAGGTTGCGAAAAAACCGTGGCTATTGGGAGCACGCTTTATCTAGATGACGACGGATGTTTTAATTAGTAGATTAAAGTTTACACGCCCGTGTAACCTAGCGGTCAGAGAACCTAAGTATGACGTTAGACGCCCTGAGTTTGAAGCCTATTTTTGGGAGTCGTACAGACCTATGGATATGACATTTGAATTTTATGAATCTTTTAAGGTAACTTTACGAACTCAAATGACATTTTATCTATTTTTTTTATTTATAGATATGACTCCAAAAAATCTTATGAGTATGTCTACTATTTGGTCTGATTTTGTGTGATCTTTGGTCAATCATGGACTAGCCAGCAGCTCAGCGCGACAAGGTACGAGTTGAGTCGCGCGCGAGATAGGCTATACCTATCTCTGTCTAACCAGAGAAGTTAGAAAATGTCAGGTAGTCTGACCCGTGTGCGAGTTGTCTCGTGCATGTAGGCGCCATCTCCGCTTAGATCTACCAACGTCTTCAAAAATACTTACTTAATAGCCTAGGCTACTTACTATTAGGTTTAGTCAATCTTGTGGGCACATGAATATGACTATTAAGACCTATCTATTCCCTATTCGAATTTAAAGGAGCTAGGTACCAGTACATTTTAAACTGCTCTGACAATATTAAACTACTCATACATTAACCTGTTCGTTCACCCTGTACATTTTCATCGAGCTTAAGCGGCACTTAGGTATCGTAATTGCGGTTAGAAAGCAAGTACATACTTAATGTAGGTACTTCGAAAAAAGTCATCGACCTCTTTGGGGGGAAATCCAAAATTATCCGTGCGTAACGATCTCGCACTGACAGCCGGGCCATCCCGACCGCGTTTTTTGCAACGCCAATTTCAGGGCCCTAGTGAAAAGGGGGTTAAGTCTTAATGTATTAGCTGCTGTTTCCTACTTTAATAGAATGGGGACTAAGTTGAAATTAGCTACTCAACTAATGCGGACTTAATCTCTTTATTGTGGGCCTCAGATTTTGACTTTGTTCACACGTTAATTCAACTTTGAGACAAGTGAAAGTGACTAGCTTTTTATCTAAAAATCTAGACGTCTGACTCTTAGAGACTTGGGCGGAGCGCTTTTGTTACTAATCTGTTTACAGCAGCAGATTTAAGTGTATGACGGCTTTTAATTGCTTTGTATGAGTATTTATAAAGAGAGTCGCGTAGGTGGCTATTAATGCTATTTTTTTAACAGCGGGTGCAGTCGTTTTCTATCTTTAACCTACTGCCTGTTTTTGGATATACAATAGTAATAAGAAGTTTTAATAATAGTTTAGTGTGACTGAATGCGTTTTGAAAGCTAACAAAAATGCATCTAATGCAACATTGAATTAGATTAGGTAATTTACAGGTTCTATTGAAATATGACCGCTATCTGCTAATTAAATCATCATGACAATGTGTAATTACTATTCTTTCTGTCAATTTTGACAGGTTGTTTTCCCGCGCTTCGCTACAAATTTCGTCAAGCGCGCATCATCCGGCAACATCATATTTTAACCTTTATTTTGTCATTCTATGCAATTATTATGTAATCACTGCTCAAATGACTTTCTGCCAAGCTTCTTGCGGCGCATTCTTCTTGGCAATGATGGTCTTTCCGAAGCGCTGGTAGACTCAAAAAAAGACGTGTAAAAGTGCTCTAGAGCCTATTTGCATAAATAAAGTTTTGAATTTTGAATTTTGAATAACAATCGACGAGCTATAACCATTCCTCGAAATAGAGTTTAGTACTAACCTATTAATCTATGATGAGCGTAACGCTTTAGGCGCTAGGCTAGCAACCTGTCACTAAGTATTATGCCTCTTCCATCTGCTATCTGAAATTTTGCTAAAAGTGGCTACGAATGGTGAAAGTCTTGTTTTTGTGTACGTAGCGTTTTGTGTACTTTGCGTACCTCGTTTGGGAACACAGGCGTGATTGTATTGTACATTATGTATGTAAAACAATAAACTTCGTAGGTCATTGCTTTCCATTGTTTTTCCCAATTTAAAACTTAAAGATAAGCAAATCTGAGATAAATACAGTATAGTGAGTAACTTTTCGTGAAGTGGTTACCGACAGATAGGAAGATAAGGAGACAAAGTGCTTCTGCAGGTCATGTACTTATTAGTCAGATGGATAAGCTAACATAGACAAGATAACCTTATCTCGATATCGAAATGAATCATACTGCGATTACTTAATAAAGGTACCGATTACGACTCGTTTAAAAAATGTACATACATACATCACACCTGTATTTTCAAATGGGGTAGACAGAGGACACGAAGCGCTACATAGACTAAACCATTACTTACACATCAGCATCACATTAAATTATTCCACGCTTTGTGGACACTTCTAGAATATTTTATAGGTTTTAAGTTGGCGGGTATAATAGTGACAGGTTGCTAGCCTGTCGCCTAAAATATACCTTAATCTATTTCCTTAGTCGCCTCTTACGACATCCACAGAAGAAATGGAGAGGTGTTATTCTAAACCCGACACCACACGATAAAAAATGTATACCGCAAAATAGGGATTGCAAGGGCGGTTGTGTTATGAATGGGAAAAGCTGTGATGACCTTAAGGGATGAAGTGGTTTTACTGTTATTACTACAGTCTAAAATACATGTTCGTAATAAAAATACAGCCATAGTAATGTTGACAGTCATAATCCTCATGTGTCAATCTAATTTACCCAAAACAAGTTAGTATCAAATCCCATCTCACCCCAGCTACGGGACGGGACTTCCCAATATGTGTAGGTAGGTACACTTTCCCAGTCATGAAAAGAAACATTTTCCTTTCATTGCGTATACTTCATGGTGGTTAACAATATTAGCACGCCCAACTAAAAGGAACAAAATGTAAACATTTCAATTTGTTAAAATAATTTCCGTAAAATCTTAGAAATATTACAAAAAAATCCCCCCGTCCGCGTGTGGTATCGGGGTTTAGAATTTATAACCCCTCTCCATTTCTTCTGTAATATGTCGTAAGAGGTAACTAACGAAATTTTGTTAAGTTACATTTAACGCGACATGTTAGCAATTTGCTGACACTATTGTACCTCTTAACTTTAATACATACATACATACATATTCTCACGCCTGTATTCCCAAGAGAGGTAGGCAGAGCACATGAATTCAAAAATCCAGTACCACGTTTAGCAATATCAGGGTAACCAGATGGTCAAACGTGATATTGCAGTGACAGGTTGCTAGCCCATCGCCCACAATACACTAACCCTTTCCCAGAGTCGACTCTTACGACTCCCACGGGAAGAAAGGGGGAGGTGCTATTCTAACCCGGCACCACACGGGTACTTAACTTTAAACCTAAAAAATATTTTTCAATTCGCTATGTAACGTGAAATAGACAAGATGTTGACTATGTAACGTATCGTGTGCTCTGCCTACACCGTTTGGGAGTAGGTACAGGCGTATGAAGGCATGTACAGTCGACCAAGAAATTGGTCTACCCCCTCAAGTTCGATATTCATTTGAACCTCATGAAACAACAAGGTCGATTTCCCCTCGCCATAATATTGTGACAGTGACAATGTCAACCTTGTGATAATTTTGATCTCACAGAAACTTTTGTCAAAAGTGGTAGACCACTTTCTTGGTCGACCGTACCTACACCTACATGTTCACATTTTTGATCTCGAATCCGATCATCGATTTTAATGTCAACATTGAATATAAAACACAACCTGATGCAAATAGATACCACACGTTTGATGGCCGCCAAGCTAGTTGATACTTAAGATTTTGTAAAAACCCTAACGTTGACACAGAAAAATCGGCCTCATCAACAACGCTTAATCCATCCACAAAGTCCAAATTAGATCAATACTTAATCTACAAATCGATAGCAAAATAATTCCAAACGATTGTCAATATTTTTTTGTCAATCGCGCTTCAACCTACACATTGGAATGCCCGCCAATGTGTACACTGCTGCTATTACTCGGTGTTACGATTCACTGACTCAAGTGCCATGGGCCTGCGTTTTTTTGCGTTGGTCAGTTTTCGGCGGTAACGGACCGAGTTTGAGGAAAACATCGTTGTTTATGGACTGCGGTAGATGCAAATCGTGACTTCGGAACGGAATCGTTTAGCACTTAGGCTTAGTTATTGTGTCTGAGTTGCTACCTGTTTCGAAATGGTTAGGTACACTTTGTTATAATGTTAGTGGTTGTCTACTTTGTGAAATATAACCGTGAGACTCACTTATGACGATAGATGCGGATAACTCACGTCTTTAATCGAGTTTAGCTCGACATGTTTCGGACTGGTCCGTAGCCCTTCATCTAGTCGCGATGGTGGTTGCCAAACGCGCTCTGCACCCCACCGCTCTGTTCGCGGCAGTATCTCCGTAGCCCTTCATCTAGCAGCTGCCGCGTTTCCTAAGGGCTAAGGAATGGACGTGAGTTACTTTTCATTCTGGTTGTGTGTTCTTTGAAAATGAACTCGGGTGAGTTCGAAACTGCATCAGCGTCATATCATAGCGCAGTTTCTGTGATATAGGATTTGATATAAGTAGGAGACTTATATCATTCTAGAGGTTGAAGGTGAGTAAATAAATTGTACGAATTAATAGGTACTTTAAGTACTTTGTTAATTAGGATCTGTGCGGACGCCTATTTATTAAATTTATAATATTATCTGCCTACTTAAATGTAGTGATTAATCGTGCGTAATAATCGGCATTAGGCGCAGCGCAGACGACAGACTTTTTGTGCGATCGAATCTGCGGCGCACAAACAGTCTGCATGGATTGTATGCATTGTGCGCCGGACTTTTTGCGCGACGTGTACGTCACTGCATGTAATTCCATAGGTTCTATATTCACAGACAAAAAGTCCATCGCATATAGTCTGTCGTCTGCGCAGTGCCTTATACAGCGTTGAAAAGCAGTCGCACTGTAAGAGCGGGAACGCACAGGGCGCGTATATCGTCCCCCGACGATGGGTCATGAATTGGCCCGAAACATATCGAGCTGATCTCGATGTAAAGTCGTGAGTGTAGGTACCTCTTTAATTTTACTATGAGGGAGTCCCACGTTAGTGTTATTTTTATTATACAGCGTGTCCTGTGAGGTCTCTCAATTTTTCGGAGGCTGAGAAAAAAAAACAGTTTGTACAATTTGCAACAAAAGTATCGATACGGACACCGTGCCAAAAATATGTACCTTAATGCCGATACAATAAGAGCGTGTATAAATATTTTTGGCTCTAACTGTGTCGATATCTTTTTGTTAGTGACATTGTATGGAAAATCCGCAAGATGTAACTATGCCATACTTTTTGTCATACTGGACGTCATGACCCCTATAATCCTGAACTCTAGTGCGCTGTGGTTTGGTTTATTTTTATCTATGTGACAAAATAATAATTGGCTCATAATGTGTTACTACTTTTTGTTGCGGATTAAAGGACGCGTGCAAAGTGAAGGTACTCAAAAAAGTATCTTTTGTTTTATTAGTCTAGTATCTAAGAGTAGAAAACTCAGACAAAAGGGTACGTTCTAAAACGACTACAAAAAATGGAAGCTACAAGTGTTCTTTGTATCTTTATCGCGGAAAGCTCTTAAAGGACCGTACATATGCCAAACTAAGTTGAATTAAAAAGAAAAGAAAGAAAACACTGCTATTTGCGTCTCTTGTTGAATATCTTGGTATTTACAGTAAGTAATACTATAAATTATAAACGCAAAAAAATACTGAAAGTCGCCGTAATTGAAAAATAAACTTAAATGATTTCTATATTTATATTCATTGCCTTTTTTTTATTTAAAAGTAAAATAAAAATAAAACAATAAAATATAACTTACGGAGTCATAAAATTATCATGCTTATTAAGTATAAAAACCATAAAGTTGCATTCCAGAAAACAATTAATTTAATTAATTATCTATATAATTTTCAAATTATCATAAATGAATTGTTTTCATTTCGCAAAAAGCGTAGCCGTAGACAATAAAAACATGCCCGAGTGTTTAAAAACTTTATTGCTTATTCCGTAGACATAATCCAACCAATTGATTCGTGACCCACCGAAGGACGTTACCACAATAAACGTAAGAAAAAATCTTTTATCAAGCAATGCGATGTTTCTATGACGTTCATTGTAAAAAGGTTCTATAGTGGGTTAGGGATCAATCGGTTCAATGGAACGTCGCAAGGTACAGTCACCAGCATCAATATCTGATACAATAAGGCTGCAAAAACATCTGATACGACTCTATTACTAGGGGCAGTAGGTGTCCGATATTTTTGCACGCTCCGTCGTGGCAGATATAATGCTGGGGACTGTACCGGCGGAGCGGCCAGACGCGAGCGGGCCGCCGCGGCTGCCGGCGGCTCGGTCCGCGCCGCCGGCCGTTACACAACCCGCACCGGCCGATTGATCAACCCCAAATTAGTGGGGCAGGGGACACGGGGCGCGGGGACGGCACAGCAAACTAGGTTGGCCGCGGAAGCACACTAACCCCTAGAAAACTAGGGGTGCGAAACTCCTCCCCCTTTTCTGGTCACGGGAGCACAGCGATTGGTCCGTTCGCTTCAACCGCTCGCCCCTCGCCCGATTACAATCGGTGGGGTGCGCTCATAGAAATAGTGCTATGTGCTTGTCTATGTATGACTATGTACCTGACAGGTATACATAATGTATGGTCGGACCCTAATCCGTGACATTGAAAACTAGCGTCGCGGCCGCCCCTAGCTAGGGTAGCTGTCGCCTCTGCTGTGATTGTAAACAAAGGAAACGCACTGGTGTATTATTTTTATTGTGGTCGCAGAGCTTTATAAGCGGTTCATGAGAAAAGATAATAAAGAATTATTTGTAAAACACGTAACTTTATTCTGCTAAATATTTTTGAAAATACTTATCATCAGAAAGGCATAAACTTACTATTATACCTCGTTGTCTATTTTAAAACCTAAAAGTATGCTAAAAGTGGGACTTAGATTCGTCATGGTTCTGACTATGTAACGTTTCGTGTGCTCTACCTATCTCATTCGGGGAATACAGGCGTGATGTATGTATGCACAATTACTCTTAATTTGTGTATGTAATACAAATTTAAAGTATTCAAAATAAGTTTATTTAAATTACTATTAACGAAGAACGTGCCGTTATCCTTGTGTTGTTTTGCGTCCGTTCGCTGAAGGACGATATCTAGATCTATAGATACGTCTACAATGGAACCACAGACAGTTTTCAATACCTTGCTCCCATTCCGTATTGATTCAAGGGTGTTCTATATCTTTACCTTTCTATGTTTTCATTATAATAAAGAACAAGTCAATCCTCATATTTTATTAGCTGCAGCATTTGAAGTTTGCCAATGACTGATGATAGAAACAGAGAACATACATACATACATACAATCACGATTATATTCCCAAACGGGGTAGGCAGAGCACACAAAACGCTGCATAGAAACAACGAAACAGAGAACACAATGAACTATTATCACATCGCACATCTACATCGTATCTGACATCAGTCTAGTGTAATCATTGCATAGTAAAGGGAAAAAACATTCACACTTTAGCTATAATATTGTTGCAATTAGGCTTGTCGTATTTAACGAGTGGGAAATCTTAGTAGGTGTTATTTATGTCACATTCATACTGTCTGTAAAACTTAATCGTTCAATCATCAGTTTAATATACTTTCAAACAGGAAATCCGCGAATAAAATGAAAATTATTTTGTTTGCTGCATCGAGGAACAATATATTTACGAAATATTAGAGTCACAGATATTAGAGCCTCAGATACCAGAGTCACAGATACTCAGACATTAGGGTCACCGATATTCATATGTATGCACTGATGTAAATATCATGTCTGCTTTACCAAACGGGGTAGGTCGAGCTAACGAAATGTTACACAGGCAAAACCATGAAACAATAGTGCTGTCAATAATGTTGCCTAAAATGGTGATCTGAAATGGTGATTGTAATCTCATCACCACGCAACATTTTGATACAGGACACGATTTTTCAAGTACTTGATAATACTAAAACGTTTCCTTAAATAATCACCCTGTAACTACCGCTCTCTAAGTATATGAGAGAGTTTACGATTAATATGCACGGGCACGATCTCAATCATTATAAAAGATATTACCCCATAATTATTTCATTAGATCCCAATAATGATATGATTGATATTTGCACACGAGGAATTGGAAATGGGTTGTTTTATTTTCTTTTCACCGTATATAGGTACATTAATTTTAACTGAGTTATTAATATTGATGTTTTTACCTTAGAATATAACGAATTTAGCTATTAGTTTATTATATACTTGTTATTTGGATTTGTGGTTATTACCTAGTTATTTACCCAATAAGGCATCTACTAAGAATTAGCAATACCTATTTGATGATTAGTACAGTTGACCAAACTAGGGCATAGAGTGACAAAATTAGTACGATTTTTCCCATTGTTTGCCCATGTACGAATCACCCTGTTAATTCTCTATTTTATAACTTTTAGCTGCCTATTTTGTGTGCTTATTAATGCCACTTTTGTCTAAGACACGCGTAATAATGCTACTAGTCCTTTTTCAATCCGCATCCAGTTACTCATGTATAAGGAAAATTTGAAAAATATTTTTGGAGTTTTGGAAATGAAATACAGCACTGTTTATAAGTTTAAAGTTACTCTATGTTTAAAGGTATGGCACTAAATCCGTGGAGATCTGTTCCTAGAGACGTATCAAGAATCCGTTTGTTTTCATAATTCTTTAGTACCTATGTATTGTATTATAATTTTACCGGTAGTAAAAACGGTGACCGGAAACTTTCGCTATACCTACCTACTTCCACGAGAATTGAAAAGAATGATTACACACACAACGACACGAAGAACTGATTGTATAAAAGGAGAATGAACGAATGGAACAAGTGAATGTCATCCCGCTGTAATTACAAGACATAATATTATTATGTTCATGTGTGCGTGACCTCAACTGTCATGAAACTCTGTATCTCCGGTTTATTTCTCGGTTACCAAAAAACTTCCCAACTGAATGTTCTCCAGTTTTAAATGCTCAGTGTTTGTCCCAGAGACTGTTTAAATAACAAGCCCTAATGATGCAATAAAGAAAGTTTTACTAGGGGGGTCGAGCAGTAGTGCAGCGGGCACATTCAGTCGCTGTAATTTGTTGCAGACGTTATTAAACAGTTCAGTCTGGCGAACTTTGAGCTGGGATGTATGAAAAGGATGAACGGTGAAGACAAAGGAATTTAACATTATTCTACTTTGCTATTTTTTTTATGCAGGTTCACTAAACTTGTAAACGTTTTTTTGGGATAAAGTCGTGTTTTGTACTGTTTTTCGTTGACACGTTTATTTTTAATAATAAATTGATACTAATAGATTTATATGATACTATTACAAATAATACTTGACTTTAGTTGGATCGTAGACGATACTTATTTATTGTATTTAGTTGATTAAAAATGAACGTAGATAGGATGTTTTTTTTTGCTTACATTCATACTTAGTAACGGAACATTTTCAAGTCCACGTCAATAATTTGTTTAAATAAACACATAAATATAACGCCTTTATTCCCGAATTGGGTAATCAGAGCACAACGCAACATTACATAGTCAAAACCATGACGGTTTTAACTTGGATATAAGAGGTATAACAAGAGGTATGACAGATTGCTAGCGTTTCCTCTAAAGTATAAATAAACCTATTTCCTTAGTTACCTCTTTCACAAAGGAAAGCTCAAGACAACTTGAAGTTAAAAAAAAATGCTTGTTATTATAATGTCGAGTCCATTCGCGCGAAGCTCCCGCGCCAACTTCGTCTGAATGAAACTCGGAGACTTTCGTTTTCCATACGAGTCTCACATGTGCGCTTTGCATTCCGTTCCCTGCTTTTTCCAGTGACGTCACTCAGAGTTTAAATATCAATAAATATGGAGTTGGGACTAGAACACTTCAATAAGTTAACTTATTAACTTGAAAAATCTTTTCCGTGTGGTGTCGGGTTTGCAATAACGCCACTCCATTTCTTCCGTGGATGTTGTATGAGACAACTACGTAGGGTTGAGATATATTTTGGGCGACAGGCTAGCAACCTGTCACTATTATACCTGCCAACTTCAAACCTACAAAAATATGCTAGAAGTGTCCACGAAACGTCATGGTTTTGTCTATGTGGCGTTTCGCGTAATAGTAAACTCAGGACAAACTAGTTTGTTTGCGCATATTCACCTATTAAACGACATCCGCGGACGAAACGGAGAGGTGTCATTTCAAACCCGACATCACACAGGCAACAATAAATTAAACTAAAACAATAGTAGCAACATTATAAAGAATGTAACACTCCACAAGTGTCAAGAAAAACGTGCATTTTGTAAGACTCGTAAAATTGATAGTTTTAAAGCCGGTAATTCTATCAATACTGCGCGACGCGTCGTGATAAGCGACCCACGACTGTCGTCAAGGCCAGGGTGCCGGTGCTAGTCTAGAAACTCTAGAACTAGATCATATTAACAGTAGAAAAAGTCACGTTTTCCAAAGTTCTTATACTGCCCGTGTGTCAGGTTTAGAATAAGTTTTCTCGATTTTTCCGTGAATGTCGTAAGGAAATCGATTTAAGTATGCTCTAGGCGATAGGCTAGCAACCTATCACAACCTATCACTAATACCTATCTGCCAACTTAAAAAAAAATGCCAGAAGCCGCTACGAAATGTTAAATAGTTACGGTTTGGTCTATGTAGCTTTTCATGTGCTCTTCCTACCAACCTTTCACGATTTCATAAAATCCGTCTAACCCAGTACCAAAAACTGTAAAAAGTAACGATTGTTGTATGGAGACCCCAATAAATAATTCTTTTTTGTTATAGCAGAAATATAAACATGTAATCTGTGAAAATGTTAACAGTCTAGCTAGCACGGTTTGTGTGATACAGCCTGTCGACAGACGAACGGATGGATGATCAGTATTAGGGTTTTCAACCTTTGGGTACAGAACCAATAATTGAGCGTTCGTATAGTATATATACAAACAGCATAAAAAATGTGGTAGCATTTTAAACAGGCTCCTCAGCCCAGGTGTCAAGTCCTTATCATTTCTTGTAAGGTTATTCTAGTGACTGACGGGCCGTTCACAAAGATAACTTATCAAAAATGCAGCAGACGATTTATTATTATCATTGAAGGTACGGCTTACTGCATAATTTTACGCAAATAAATCTTTGCTGATTTTTTTTGGAAACGATGATCTGTTCATTTCTTTATTTAGTGTAAATGACTACTTATGAGAAAACTAGCTTTTGCCTGCTATTCCTTTTGCATGGAATTCGTTAAGCAGTTAATAATGAACAACCATAATTACAGGAGATTCAACTTAAATTGGACAAGGCGAAATGGGTAAAGCGTTTTTTTTCCGAATATTAAGTTATCCTACGAGTATTTCGCCTTACTGATTCCTGCCATGTTTTAACTCTGTAATGTAAACTAAAAAAAATGTCGCGTATTCCATTTTCCGTTTCAAGCGTCGATCTATTGCCAAAACTATACGCTTTCCGGAAAAAAAAATAGCTTATGTAGAATCTATATAAAAACGATACACAGATGAATCCATGATTATTTCACGTTTCGTAGGCACTTATAGCATATTTTTTAGGTACTTAAGAGGAACTCTAGTGACAGGTTGCTATTAGTCGCTTCTTACGACATCCACGGAAGAAGTGGAGAAGTATGTCTAAACACAACACCACACGGCAATTAATTTTGTCGCGAATCTCCGAGTCTTTGTGGCCGTCGGGCCGAACGTTTCCTAAGAAAAGAAGCCATAATTACGCGAACACGTCTAGTCGGTTTTTGGAATCCGCGCTAATGCGTCTGGCGGCCTACTTGAATACATCCACAATGCGTACGTATAGGCACGTTAGATTTAAAACGATACAATCAGACATTGCTTGCGTTAAGACAAGTCACGTGGCAATTTATGGTGATTTATGCCCATGCATGTAATTATCGAGTTAGTTTACGGTAAATTTGCAGTGAGCTAAAGCGGACATCAAAGGAGGAACTACGCTGTTTATTTCGTGTGAGTAGTGAGGCGTTTGGTGCCATTGTTAGATAAATACAATTTAGACACCATTTAGATGTATCTGGACAAGTGTTCATACTCTAACTAATATTTATTAATGCATCCCTAACGCGACTAACGTGCGATTATCTCACGAAAAAAACTAAAGTATCTCGATAACACTAAGAACAGAGTGGCAGGAGTCGGAGCAACAGCACTTTTTAAGTTTTTATTCCTAAACCTAAACAATTGAAAAACTTGTATGCTTCAAGATTGGAACTTCTTTTATCCGCATTACAACGATATCAATACTATAATTAAATTCGAATTTCGAATACCCTAAAGTCAGAATGACGACATGGCTGAAAGAAGAAAACAATATGATTTCAAATTTGGAACACGCGGTCGGTACTAACTTGTGATGACTGTGATGCGACATTGTTTGTGGCGTTTACTTTTGCCGCCATTTTAATCCTGTTACCCTACATCTCTTTTATTTCTATTAAAAAAAAAGAATGTAAATATAGTTCTAAGAGTAAATAAAACAAGACTTAAAGTAGCTGTAAAAGTAACTTCTATATTCTGTGTTCAATAATCAGTAGGTACATAATTAGGCATAGGAACACCGGCGTTTTTAGGAAATCCGTCTTTTATTATTAACCATTATCTTAGTAAAAAAAACATGTTTTGTGACATAACCAGACACTGACGTCACGCGTCGTCGTTTATAGTGTAGGCCTGAACCTTACAAACCGCTTTCTAGGCAGACAGCGCCAAGCTAGACTAGGCTTTCGAATCCTTATTTCGTCGAGACACGCCGAAATATTCGTGCGTTGACCTTTGCAGGCCGTCGGCGTTTTACCTGTCTCTACCTATACTAAGTCTGGCATTGAATCTATGTTAAGTATATTTAAAAACGCGTCTGGGTCTAGTCAATGGAAATTGCTAAATACTAGTTTACAGACGAATATTAGTAATTATGTAATCGTTATTAAATTATTAAATTATACTTCGACTTTTCAAGGTCAGATCATTTTCAACGTGTTAGTATTTTTCTTGTATTTGTAAAGTATTCTGAACGTTTCATGATATGTGGTGATTATTAGATTAGGTTACTATGCTTTTTAATGTGAATTTTAGGATTAGACCACTTTAGGGATAGTGAGATGGATTTAATATAAATTCTTAGGCCTGTGTTTCCACCTACTACCAGCTTCCCACTAATCGGATAAAATTCAAAATTTGGCTAACGTTCTATTTTCAATTCGATTCCTTAACCAGTAGTCAGAAAGTCTCGCCACTACGAAGCTCGCACCGCTTACAGTTACAGAATGAATGAAATCGCAATAATATGTAGGTAACAGTATCGGGTTAGGTATGTAAAGTTATAAAGTTACACTGAACACTTTACGGCGAGAGTAGAATCAGTATTGAATGAAGTGGCTCCGTCATTAGAGGCGTTCTGCGTTCCTTATTTGAATTAGCGCGAAGAAAGTTTTTTTTTAATTTGTGTTAGACTCTGACATTATGTTCTAAGCCTCGGGTATTGGTTGGGTGTAGATGAATTCGCTTCGGTCTCGTTACTGGAGGCAATTGAAAGCCAAGTAGCGCTTGCAGGGGTTGCAGACGGTTCGCAGTCTGCCGCTTTTTGCGGCGCCGTCTGGGGCACTAGCCTCGGTGCCCACGCCGCAGCTTGTAAAGGTATGCATTTTTTATGACAACAACTAATTACTTTCCATGCGTTAATTACCTTTTTTAAGTGTAAGCTCATTAATGCCTTCAAATGTTGGCGCGGTGGAGTTAGGATTAAAAGTAACTTTGTTGTTTCCCTTTTCACGTTTTCAATGTAATTTTAGTTCGTGGTTCTAGTGAGTATTTTTTGTAGATTATTGTATTTGTTCATAGATTTATGTAAAGATTTTTGCAATTTAGGATCGGGTTTAGAGCCAACAAAATTTCGTATAGTTTTCCACACTAAAACATTTTACTTCAATGACTTGAGAACTATTCTAGTTTTTAAAAAAAGCACCGAATCACGCATAAGTGTTATTAGTTTTTGAATATTTTGCTTATTTATTAAGGACTATTCAGAAAATTAACTAGAAATGTATCTAAAAAAAGTGACCTTGTGAAACGAAGGAAACCAAGGAAATTATTTCATGTAGGTACTTATCTGACAATTGTTCAGTATAATAAGTTACCACTTTGTATTTTACTTAGTTAAGTAAAAATGAACTTTCTGTGTTGTACGAAATGATGACAATGATGATAATAACGACAGCACAGGCCTCGGGAATCTCGAAAATCGTGATACATAAAACGGAATTATCACAAATTACAATCCTAGTCATCTTTGTGACACAAAAGAATTAACGTAAACGCACGCAGGTCGAGTTAGTAATGTCAGGAGAGGTCACGAGCCGAGCGACTGCGAAAAAAGCGAGCCGCTTAAACTTGGTCGCACAAAAAAATATTCCGACGAATGTCTGTGTTTGTTGCATTGTTTCCATCGGTCGTTCTCTGTGTTAACTCTGAACGCAAGCGACTAATAACAAACTATTACAAGTATTACCACAGAATAGATAATAGTACAAGTACAGAAGCCTCACTGCTTTGATTTTCACAAATGCCGCCTTTTTATGTGCCTACATAATTATTATTAACAAACGGGCCGCAAGCTAGCAGCCGACATTGAGCTCTCTGCCGCCGCGCGAAGGTCGATATTACTCCACACCTTGTCAAATGACCCGAAAATAGGGTTATCAAGTCAATACTTTAATTAAATACCTACCTATTATACCTAACTATCCGCGTGGGGTCAGAATAGAATAACACCTCTCTATTTCTTCCGTGGATGTCGTAACAGGCGACTAAGGAAATAGGTTTAGGTATGTTTTAGGCGACAGGCTAGCAACCTTTCACTATTCTACCTCTTCTGTCTTTGCAAACCTAAAACTATGCTAGAAGTGACTGCGATATAAACGTAATCATGGTTTTGTCTATATTACTTTTCGTGTGCTCTGCCTACCACATTTGGGAACACAGGCGTTTATGTTGTTTGTAATATTTAAGCCAAAGATACATTAGGCGACATTTGTTGCGTTACATTTGTCATGCGACATGTCGAGCGATGAAGCGCGACGTCGCCGGACATCGCTCGACATGTCGCGCGACACGTGTATGTATATACGTATACGCGGATATAAGTCGCGCGACATGTCGAGCGATGTCGCCTAATGTATCTTTAGCTATACCTACTTAGCGGTTACACTTTTATTTATTCTATGACGCGGGGTCGAATATAATAATTTATATTTTTCATTTTCCCGACAACCGACTGCAATACAGTATCTTTTTGATTTCATTTTGGCAATGAAAATATCACACGTGTTTGCGACGTAAACTTAATCGTACTTCGTAAGAGACGCGCGCGAGCGCCACGGGCCAGTGCGCGGCAACCACTGAATAGGCCGCATCGATGAGGCCGCCGGTATGTACTTGTAGCTCGGCGGCGGAATGGCGGAGTGACACCCCCCTGGTATTACATCAACTTTTAACTGCAGGAAGTCAAAGCAATTAAAGTATTCGAGTGATTTAAACTAATTTGCGTCCTTAAAAAAAGCTAGTTCTTTTTTTGAACAATCTTTTGATCCTACTATCTAAGAATTATTTGACTTATGCCATCATTATTTGTCTTTATTCGCGATTCTGCAGCTTTCTTTGAGAATTACGCAGAATCGCAAATAGAACGAAAAAATAATGGCTTCAATGTCGAATAATTGCTATCTAATAGTGAAAACAACACGAATTATGTTTCCTAGCCTTCCATCGAATGGAACTGGGTAGCTATGTCGATCAATGTTTTTTTACGAGAAAAAAGGAATGCAACTTTCCTGTATAAAGCTTGATTTAGCTTGCCGTGCGTGTGGTTCCTATTGTTTAAAAGTCAGTTTTTTTTTTTTGCACAATTTTAACTACAAAAGGTGCGAAGACCGACAGTGTCTGTCTAGACTAGTCTTTTAGACATTATTTTTTGCCTTTAATATATTTTTGCAAGAGTTTAAAGTTGAGGGACGTACCTAACCTTAATGCCAAGAGCTAAGACAAAATAGTTCTAGCTACTGTAAATTAGACATTAAGTACATTTACAATCTCGCTTGGTCATCAAGTTTATTAATTATCATGTAATTAGCTAAATTGTTCAGTATTAGATCTCTGATTGGCAGGTGCATGCTCAAGATAGGGACGAAAGGCGGATGAAAGGGGAGGCCTTTGTCCAGCAACGGCATATACTAGGCAAGAGAAAACAAATAGACCTCTAGTAAAACGAAGTGCGATGGAACAACGTTTCCTCAGCATCTTTTCTTAAGCAATTTTTTTTTTAGTGTGATTTCCGAATTTGACTTGGAAATGTTAAGGACGTCTCAATATTACCATTGCAGACAATACCTTGTCTGACAGGCTAAGGTGGTTGTATTATGCTTTAAAAAAATCTAGAAAACTTCTGTCTATGTATAATTATCTAACTTCTGTGTTTGTCTAAATAATTTGAAGATTTATCATTGAATTTGAAAACAATAGGATTAAAATTTATTGTTAGTTTGTTGCACATAAATTAACGTATTTTAATTAAAATTAATACTTTTCAAACTATTTGAATGCATTGAATGTTGATGACTTTGGGACAACCGAGTATTTAACCTCGCAAATAAATGTAAAAAAGCGCATTTTTTTGGTTTATCAAAAGCTAATCATGTAAAGGAACTATTTCTATCTATTCGTTTTAATATTGTAAATGTATAACTGTCTTGTCTGAACGTTTCGTACGGTTTGTCTACCCCATTCGGAAGCAAAGGTGTTGTTGTATGTATAAACCGAGTGAAAACGTTTTTTTTTAAGTATAACTTAATTAATTAAAACTAAAGTATTTACGTGAACGTAAAATATCTAATCTGTTATGTACTTTTTTCCTGTATTCGCTAACAGGTCTAAATGAAAAACCTACTGTTATGAAAGTCCCAACAAAAACTTACAAGCTTACTCATCAATTTAAAATTGATGGGAACTTTATTGTAATACCATACACTCTCACGTAAGTGTTTCCTAGAAGGGTCGCCTTACACCTTCCCATAGCAGACACGTATCGCCACCCAGTGCCGGGAACCCGGCACGTACATTTGACTACGCGTTAACCTATATCCTTGGGAACCGACTGCAGTTGTCATTATGAGCTATCAGCAGTTTTGTTGCGATTCCTAATCTAAGTTCCGCATGGTCTGGGGGTTTCGTAACGTCACTACGGTTCCGTGGAATCACTATCACTGCATAGTCGCTTTTTGCTGTCTGTCCCCTTGTATGCTTAGATCTTTAAAACTGCGCTACGGATTTTGACGCGGTTTGTTTTATTAAATAGAGTAATTCATGCGGTAGGTTTATGTGTATAATACGCATGTAGTAGAGAAAGACGGAAAATTTTTGAGGTTTCTAATACCGTATCGTAATTTGTAGTGCATTTTAGCCAGCATTCATAAACTAGCTGTTACACCCCTTTCAAATGTAAAGCGCCAACTCGTGAAGTTCACATATTAGAAGAACGCACATTTACCTATAAGGGACGTTATCGTCTATGTTCATAAGTCTCTGATACATTATATAAAAATGGCGTAAGTGAAGTAAGGTGATCCCCATTTAATAGGCGCAATTATTTTACCGAGAGCATCATTCTTGGTATCATTACCATGAGTTGACAGTAACGGTACTCGCTAGTGGCATCAAAAATTTGTGCGAAAAATTTTTCAGCGCCGCTGGACACTCGTGGAAGTAAATATCAGTAGCATGAGTCCAATGGTAGATTATCTATCGAATCGAAACGCTAGCGTATCTACATGAGTCACAAATATGACAGATGTCGACAAAATTGATTGAAAACTATTCGAAACACGTTCGACTGTAATTAGTAACATAAGCGGTTTAGGATGGTAAATTAGGGTAGTGTAGCTAAAAATCACGAGGCACCGCGTTTGATCTAGCCGGAACAAAGACCGAGACCTCTATAAGGAAGCCTTAAGTTCAATAGTGGAAATCCTTTGGCTAATTATAATGACGATGATTTTTTTTGTGGTTTTCTGCTAGGTATTACGTGATCTAGGAACCCTTGATACATGTCGTGCGGAGTGTTCTTTCTTATCACCAGATATGACGTCACGAGATTAGAAAAGATAAAAGTGAGGCTTAGAGCTGTGTTTTGTGTGAGTAATGCGAGATTTCGCGTAAATTTACGATAAATTTTGATCGAAATCAATATTTTATAACAAAGAGCATGACTATTTTCTTTTTAGCTTGACAACTTGACTTAATATGAATGACAAAATACGAAGTCTTTAGCCATTTAGTAATCAGTGACGTTTTTTTCAATATGCCTATGAAAAGTTTGAAACGAAAGGGTTTCAACTTTTAAATATTTTACACATGTACATACATATATACATATTCTCACGCCTGTATTCCCAAAAGGGGTAGGCAGAGCACATGAATTCAAAAATCCAGTGCCACGTTTAGCAATTTCAGGGTAACCAGATAGTTAAGCATGAGATATTTTACAAGGCTACCTTATTTTTATCTTGGATATTCTGCAAGTATCCTACTACCAGAATATTAGAGAAAGTCACAATCCTTTTGATAGCACTAATAAATTTTTGAAATCGATGTCTTTCATGTTATGGAGGTATTTTTCGATATGCATATACCAGAGGCGACTAAAGATATAGGTTAAGGTTTGCTTTAAGTGACAGGCTAGCGACCAGTTACTATTGTTCCTCCTTTATTTAACTTCAGACTGTTTAAATCTACTGCAAGTGGAATAGATAGTCGCAGTTTTGTCTACGTAACGTTTCGTGCGCTCTACCTACCCCGTAGAGAAATGCATGCGTGATTTATGTCTTATGTACAGTCAGCGTCTGATACATGTATACACTTTAGTACCTTTTCTAATTAACCTCATATTTGAACTCTCGCATGAAATTGTCACTGCGATCACAGTGACAAAGTACCAAAGTGTAACCATGTATCAGACGCTGACTGTATGTATGTAATTTTGCCGTGTTTTCCCGTGTGGTACCGGGTTAGAATAGCACCTCCCCCGTTCTTCCCATGGGTGTCGTAAGAGTCTACTCTGGGAAAGGGTTAGTACATTGTGGGGGCTGGGCTAGCAACCTGTCACCGCGATATCACGTTTAACCATCTGGTTACCCTGAATTTGCTAAACGGTGCACTGGATTTTTTGAATTCATGTGCTCTGCCTACCCCTCAGGGAATACAGGCGTGAGAATATGTATGTGTAATTTTGAAACCTCCTTGCCTGTTCCATAAAGGTCAGGAAAATAATTAGAGTTACTTTTAAAAATAAATCAGCGTCGTCAGAATAAGGTGCAAGAAACGCAACATTGGACAAGTGGTATTTTGTGTTCTGGGAATCTGACTGTGCAAGTATCGTATTAGGTTAGAGGTAATTCCTTCTGGCAATGCCCTGGAAAAGTAGGTACTGACGTGATTCTGTTTACTTACACAAATAGTTGTAGTGAAACATTACACCGTAAATGACGCTTTATAAAAGTGTTGCGCTTCGTAATTTGAAGAGCTGGGAAAATGTATCAGACGGCGTTTCCGCAAAACGGACATAAATCCGATATTATTACTGAATTTCTGTTTTAAGTAACCTGATCCGGATTCCAGTGGGCGTAGGTATGGTCTTCTTGATTTTATTCCATAAAATAAGACATTTGTTAAAATTGTACCAAGTAAGAGGATAGCTTTTGGTTTTAGCTTTTGTCAGCAACTCCACCACTTGTAGAAAAAAAAATTAGCCAAAAAATAATTTCTGCTTAGCTTTATGAGCCTCTACGAGTCAATATTTAAGACGGTATGAAATTAATATCCATGTACACATAACAGTCTTCCCGAAGAGGGTAATTAGAATTTGCGAAACATTACATACTTACAGAAAATAACTAGATACTATTTTATATTTTAATTAGCTATTGAAGGACAAGCTTACTGTACTATGAAACTAATAACATGACTGAAGGCGAGTGAAACCAGCAACTAGTTTAATTAGGGCTCTATTGTTTGAGCCAACAATCTCAGCTTCTCTTTCTTCAGCGATCAATTTTCAATTAACACCATGTTATTATGCGGGTACTTTCACTTGTGAATAGGACAAAGCCGGCAGACGGCGCGATGCAGTTTCGGCGCTCGTTATAAACTGCCGGCTCCGAAACTTTGACAAGACTTGCTTTTTTACTTTGTGGCAGTAAATTGGATTTAATGTATGTATACTTATTCTAAATTTTAAGTATATAAATACATACGTATATAATTCACGTCTGCATTTCAAAATGGGGTAGGCAGAGCATACAAAACGCTACATAGTCAAAACATGACTATTTCACGCTTTGCAGTCACTCTTAGCATAATTTTAAAACGTAAATTCTAAATAAAAACTAGTTATATTTAAATCCAAATATGAACTTTAGTAGAAAAAGTTCATGATTATTAAAAACGTCTTTAATATATTCTATAACGTTCATGCATGTGCATGTCCATTTTAAGAAAATTTAAATAGTCGGATTAGAATTTCATGAAAAACACACATGATATTATAATTTTATAACGTTGTAAATAATGAAATGATAAAAAAAATATTAAATTGCATGCCCATTTTATTGGATGTTATTTTCGAAGCCTCATTTCGTATGCATTCGAAACAGATTCGGTATTTCTCGTGTTTATGCAACGTCGGTGCAGCTCAGAGTTTTCAATACGCGGGCGAGTGAAAGCCGCGGCGGCAGTGCGCTTGACCGCGTCGCGCGAGGACGCAAGGGCGCCGTGCGTCTTGCCGAAATTATTCGGGGCTCGCTGCACAATCGATTTTTCCCGTCCGATGCGGAAAATTCTTCGGGGCGGGGCGGGTGTAGCGGCGCGGCCGGAGTCGGGGGGGGCATCGGGGGCAGGGGGGCAGGCGGAGTGCAGCGGGGCGGTGCAACGCGCGCCGGCCCGGCCGTCGGGCAGACAGTAGGACGGCGACGCCACTGCGAGTCGGTGACCAAGGCGCGAACAGCGCGCTCGCACCGTGACATGTAGCGCGGCCGCCGCGCTCAGCCCCGCGACTCTCCGCCGGTGGCGGCGCGCCGACGCGCCCGCCGACCGCCGACGCCCGCGCCGGCCTCCGCGCGAAGTGTCGGTCCTCTTGCGCCTGAAGCCAGCCCTTCAGCCCGACGCCCGTCGGATGGAACCCCGAGTGCGCCGATACGCATCAAGGTTAGCCGTCTGTGTTGTGCCGGCACCAGCGCCTCGCGCACCCTTCGCCCTCGGCTCCGCTCCGCAACTCCGTAATTGCCTATAGGTAGGTCCGGAACACGTGAAAGGGTGCGCGAGTGACTCACATGAATTTCCACGATCACATTGCAACTTTTTTTTTCACAATGCATCATCACTTATTCCGTCTAGACTGTATGTAAAAACGAAATTTGACGTTGCGAGCAATGACGTTGTTTATTCGCAGACCGTAACGGTTGGCTATTTAGTTTTCGCGCTTTTGTCGTGTTTATTCAAATTATGGTAAGTACGCATGTGTTAATAATCGTGTCATTTTGAGATAAATGTTAGTTGCTGGTGTGTCTATTTTTGCTGAAACTGTAAGCTAGAGTATCGCCTGCGTGTGAGTACCGCGGCGACGGGATGTAATCGAATTTAGGCCTGCCCGGGCTGGTGCGTCTGCGGCTATCGGAAGTTCCCCATTTTAAATCTGCAAGAGATCGTTTCGTGTAGATAAATAGAAACTGAACTGACGAAATAGATCCATCCAAATACTTCTGTATTGGATTAGTAGCTTTGTACAGTGAACCATATAATTTGCGATTGTCCACGTAAATAAGTTTCAGTATCGGCAAAACTTTGAAATGCAATATTTACTCACAGATTTGATTATAGAACACTTATTTATATCTGTACGTTGTTGTGATGTAATGTGCACAAGTTTTCTTTGTTTTAGTTCCTACGCATGTGCTTGATTGATTATAATTTTCATTACGAGATTAAGATTTATCCACTAGTTACCAAATTTTCTTTTAGGTAAATCTACTCTACCAAGTTTGATAAAAAAAGTAAAAAAAGTAAGTTAACAAACTCTGCCAATACCTTACTATTCTGTACAAGTGTTTCATAAGTAGAAAAAAAAAATATTTTTGGTTCTTGATTTTCAGATAACTCTAAAGAAAATTTGTTATTGTGTTTAAGAAATTATACAAAACCAGTTTCAAACTTACTGCTGTTGCTTTAGAAGTACCTATTTGACTACTTATTCAAGTATAACTAAAATTAAACACTAAAATTAAATTCTAACCTATCTTCATCATCTAAGGTAAATCTCTCCTATAATTTCCATAACTTTGATCACACAAAATCGACATGAAAGTTAATAAGATCACTGTTATCAATCACATAAACTTACCACTGTGAACTTTCTTGTTCAGATTATACTTAAGAACTTTCAGTCGGCTACGGCATCCGACATTGCGACGTGCTACGATGTCGTAGCATGGCCTATTCTCAACTGTATAACTTGTTTCACTCAAGTATATGAGACATTGTTACTGTCAAATAACTTCTTATGTAAAAAAACAATATTTTACACATATACACGCTTGATTTCCAAATAGAGTAGGCAGAAACGATATACTAATTACCGAATTAGACAAAACCACGATTTTTTCTAGCATGATTTAAAAACTTTTTTCACGTAGGCTTTTTAGTGGAATTGTACGCTCAGACTAATATATTCTTGACCCATAAAACCTATTTAGAGTTAATGTCAGTCAAATTGCACCGCTCAACAAAGAAAAAGTTGATTTTGTTTTATGTTGTGGGTCAGAATTTAATTGGTCCCACCGTACTTCTTTATTGTAGGTACTGGCCTGGTCATTTATTTTGTTATAGCAGATTTCATGTCTATTCGTTTAGATCAAATTGGATTTGAAAACATTGGCAGTCCTACAAAAGCTTTCGCCGTTTGCCATTATGATGTCTGGTTTTAAATAACATCTCTCCATTTCTTCCGTGAATGTCGTAAGAGGCGATTAGTAACCCTCCCGTGGGATGAGGTGTATTTTAGGCGACATGCCAGCAACTTGTCACTGTAGTACCTTGTAACTTAAAGCCGTCAAAATATGCTAGAAGTGCCCACGAAACGTGAAACAGACATCGATTTGTCTATGTAACGTTCATGGGCTCTGGATACCCCATTTGAGAATACAGGTGCAAAGATATAAAGAAATAAACAAAAAATAGAAACAATAACTTGAGTAAACGCTATTTAAAGGAATATTTATTTTTGATATCAGTAAAGTTGAAAAACAATCCGCCCCTATTATTTCTAAGAATATTAAAAATTAAATCTTAGTGCTCCGATTCTGTACATACATACATATTTTTATTGTACACAAAAGAAAACACAATTTGGACAATAGAGATAAAGACACACGGAGACAATAGGCAGCCTTATCACTACTAAGCGATTTCCCCTCGACACCGTTTAACAAATAATTCAGTTAGAAACCATTTTAATAAAAATGGTTTGAATGCCAAAAAACACACTTCTTACCTCATAATAGTTGCTTAGGTATTCCATGTGGTGTAAATAACACCTCTACATTTTTTAGGATTATCTTAAGATGCGACCAAGGAAAAAGTTAAAGTATATTTTAGGTATTTAGTACTATTGTACCTGCCACCTCAAAACCTAAAGAATATTATGCTAGAAGTGGCCACTAAACGTGAAATAGTCATTGCTGTGTCTATGTAGCGTTTTGTGTGCTCTGCCTACCCCGTTTGGGAATGTAGGCGTGATTGTATGTATGTATTTTAGGCGATAGGCTAGCAAACGGCCTTGTAACTTTTGGCTTAAAAACTTCAAATATAGCTAAATGTGCCTACCAAACTTAAAAAAACTATGCCTTGTGTGTGAATACATCCGTACATCACGCCTGTGCTCCCAAACCAGATAGGCAGAGCACACGAAACGCTACATAGAGAAATCTATCACATATTTTACGCTTCTTAGCCACTTTTAGCATAATTTTCAGGTACTAACTAAGAGAAAAAAGGTAAATCAATGACAGATTAGCCTTTTTAAATATACCTTTACCTATTTTCCTTAGTTGCCTCACAACAACCACGGAAAAAAAATAAGACGTGTTATTCTAACGCACGGGGTTGTATGTTTTATGTATGTAGTAAGTAGTTTAAAATATTTATTAGACCCATCCTTAACGGTTATATTAACGAATGAAATGAACGCTTGTTTGCATATTCCTTTATCAGAAAGGTGCTCCGTGTTACTAAAATAATGATTTATTATTATCTTTCCGGCCTTAATTAGGTGCACTAATTAAAATAAATAAGCTGTCATACAATATCATTTGATACCCATAAATAGATAGTTGGTCAGCATAACTTTTAGCTCTAACTGCTAACTGCTAGCTTTTTACGAGTAGGGATAGGAGACTTTTTACCTACCCTGTTACGCACGGTTTTCGCTACTACAATATGTAAGACTTGGCTCACTTGGCTTGTGAAGTGCGTTAAAAATACATCATTCTAATTAGTCCGTCAGTTAGATTATGGAAAAATATGAGACATGTGTTTTTATTTTTTAACCGACTTCGAAAAAAGGAGGTATTCAATTCGGCTGTATTTTTTTTTTTTTTTTTTTTTTTTTTTTTTTTTTTTTTTTTTTATCATTTTTTATGTATGTTACCTCAGAACTTCTAAACGGGTGGACCGATTTCGATGGTTCTTTTTGAGTTCGATAGCAAATGGCTTCCCATTGGTCCCATTTTAATTTCATCAAGATCTAACTAGTAGTTTTTGAATTATCCTTAAAATAAATAAAAAAACAACGGGCATTCGGGCATTTTAGTCCGAACTTACATTTGTACATACTTACATACTTACATACAGTCACGCCTGTATTCTTAAATGGGGTAGGCAGAGTACACAAAACGGTACATAGACAAAACTATGTCTATGTCACGCTTCGTGGCCACTTCCAGCACATTTTTTGTAGGTTTTGAGTTAGCAGGTATAATAGTGACAGGTTGCTTGCCGGTCGCCTAAAATTTACTTTAACCTATGTCCTTTAGTCGCCTCTTGCGACATCCACGGAAGAAATGGAGAGTATTTTTATGTGTATTCGCTGATTACTCGAAGACGCCTGGACCGATTTGGAAAATTCTTTTTTTGTCTGAAAGGGTATAGTTTCCAGGTGGTCCGATAGTCGGCATACCTTGACCCGATGATGGCATATGAGGGAAATCGAGGGCAACCCTCAAATTTTATAGGCGCAGGTAATGTTTTTAGTGCATTTTTCAAAGCTACACCAGTATTTACGCTTGGCAGTAAAAAAATATGACTGAGCTGATGATAAAAGGTCAACTCCTTAATTTTTAGGAGTTAAAGGATAACTTTTTCGATATTGAATGCACCTGCAGACTGAAAATTATAGTTTCAGTAATTAGCCTGGCCTGCTGCTTCTCAAGCGTTGGATTTCTGCTAATGCTCGTTCATCGTGGGGTTTACTTAACAGTTTAGTTAGAGGGTTCTAAATCAGATAGAGCTATTCCTTCTAAAGCTTGAATCTGCTGAGAGCTACGTATACCTTTGACCTTTGGTAAATATGATTGCATAAACAGAAGTTTCCTTTCAGGATAAAGCTAATTTGAAGTCGGTTTTTTTTTGTTTAAAATTATGTCAAATAATTAAACATCGACAAAGTATTGATCATTTTTTACCATGAATTTCATAAGGGGAGACTAAGGTAGGTAATATTTTGACCTTGCAACCTGTCACTATTGTGTTTCTCAGCCTAAAGCATATACTGGTCGTGGCTAGAGAGACCGCAAAAAGGTCAAGCTTTTCACTATGTGGTGTTTCGTGTGCTCTGCCTATCCTATTCGGGAACACTGGCGTGAAGTCGGTTCAATTTATCTGAATCTATTTTCACACACTATATCACATTAGAATACCTACATACATCACGCCTGTTTCCCAAAATGGATAGGCAGAGCATACAAAATGCAACTAAATCAAAACCATGACTATTCCTCACTTCGTAGCCAGTTTTCGCATAATTTTAGCTTGAAACATTGACGAAAGTAGTATAATAGTAGGTTGCTAGTCTGCCGCCTTTGTTGCCTCTTTTGAAATCCATGGTAGAATTGGAGGGGTGTTATTCTAAACCCAACATCTCATAGCGAATTAAAACACGTAATGGAAATATTATACCCTGAATATAATTAATCACTTCAAGTAAACCGGGACATAGGTCAAACAATAATCTTATAAGTTACACAATTACCGAAAATAATTAATTATCGTAAAGAAATGGATTAATTTTGCGTCAATTACCACCTTGATGTCAAGATGGCAACATTATTTAAAAATTGCAAAAAGATAAGGCAGTACACACCTGTCAAGTGTAATTTGAAAAACTTTTATCAATTAAAATTACTGATAGTATTCGATAAAGTCATGTCGTTAATTGAGCATTAAGAAAGTGACCAAAGTGTACAATAATGTGTCATGATACATTATCGGTTGTCATAATATCTCAGTAAACAGTTTAATATTTTAATAAGGCCTAAAAAGTTTTAGTGTCATTCGCAGGGTTGGTATGCGGTATAGTTGTACCATAATTATAATAGCCATGGGTAACCGTTTTGCTATTTACAAGAAAGCTTCTAAAAAATCTTTATTTTTACTTTTATAATCCAAGTTAAATTTAAAATTGATAAAAGTTGCAAAAATAGAGTATTACAAATCTTCACCATCATAATTGCAAATCTCACGGGGTCTTACGTAAAAGTAAATAAACGATTAAACAATTTCAATATAGAAAAAACAGTTCAGCAACGTATGTAACGTGAAAGATTCAGTGCCCGACGCTGTACCAATGATTTACATAATTAGCCTTAATTCAATAGCAAAAGGAGGATGTAGATCATTAGATAGAAAACGCTATCTGACTGTAAATTACACATGTAAAAATGGAAATGAATGCTAAAAATATACCTACTTAATAATATTTGTAAAAAAAACCTTTTGTAAGTGTATTTCTTCTTTTCAGGCGAACAAAATTGCTATACTTAGAAATTTCAACTTACTTCTCACAACTATTTAGGAGCGACGGTGGCGTCACAAGCCCCTGCTACGGCAGTTTGGTGATCTATAACACCTATAGCTATACCTGATACAACAAAACAGTAATTCTCGTAATTTTACTGACGAATTAAATTGAATACGATTCTAATACGTATAAATTTCATACTTGAAAGTTACGGGCACCTCTGAATTTTTTTTTCCATATGATATGATTTGCACGCCATAGGTACCTAATGTACGGGTAAATATTACAAATATAAACTCCCATTTTTCAATTATGCGTGTGATTCAGCATTCTCAAAAATGAAACTGATTTGGCATAAAACTATCTGAGCACAACAAAAAGGTAATTTATGGATTATGACTAATATTGATTAGGCGTTGTTACAAGATATTCAGTAATCGTGCTATCGCAAGGGTTTGTTAGGCATTGCGTGCTGGCGTAACAGTAACGCATAAGTGCCAGTGACTCACTGTCAGGTGCTTGCATGAATTTGATAATTTATATTTGAGGAAAATTGGGCAAGTAACAATAGAATATACTTCGATGTTTGTTTTTTAATAAATTTTATCTTGTTTCCCAATGCCGGACAATGGTTTAATTTTTTTTTAATTAGGATACTTGAGACATATTAAACATAAATATTTACGTACTCACAGTTATAAGTGAAAAATTGACAGTTGAACGCTATTATCGCCATTAAGGAACCATGTTACTCTATATGTAAAACTTTACAAGAAAAATGGTTTAAATCTATTCTTGATATTTTATGCTTCTTTATTACGTACATACATACATACACACATACAATCACGCCTGTATTCCCAAACGGGGTAGGCAGAGCACACAAAACGCTACATAGACAAAACAATGACTATTTCACGTTTTGTGGCCACTTCTAGCATTTATTACGTAATTTTTAGAAAAACCACAAGCATAGGAAACAAAGAAAAAATATACTTACGTTTAGTTTTTCAGTTAGATCACTTTAAAAAAACTAGTGTCCACCTATTTTTGTCTTTTGTACATCGAATAAAAAATCATTAAGGTAGTCTCAAGTGTCGATACAGTTGAATACGGTATTGACATTTATCAACCACTCCGAAAGTAAGAGGATCTATTTATAACTTCGCCGGTTTTTAATTATTTGATGAACCTAAAGCTATGATCCCCACTTTTTCACATAATGTAACAGACAGAGTAAATAGAACCCTACAGTTTTTGTCTCACTACAGGTACACAATTTTATAACGTCTATTCCAAGCAGCTCTACGTATTCCTGTCCATTATAAAACCATGACATTATCAGAAAAAACTGTAGCACGTAGCGCCAATATGTTTTAAGCGAATGCAAATTGCAAGTGGTTAATTACAAATCATTATTTATTCTTTGCATGGAAAGGCCTCATCGAACCATCGGAAGACTAATTATCTACTAGTAATATTTAAATTACGGTACATCAGTGTCGTGGGACAGGAAAGGTGCGAACGATAACAAACAGGGAATGAATAACAGTGGCCGTCCGCTGATAGAAATACACCTAGATTGTACACAATCTTTAGTACCTACTGTACCATCGCGAACCTGGATTGCTGAGCCACTTACCTATGTTTGTAACTTGGTCGTGTAATACTAATCCAATAGATAACATCTGTCAGTCATATCGGTCATTGATTATACGTCTAAATCGCGAACAGTGGCAAGTGGCTCAACAATCCCGGTTCGTGACTGTGCAACCTAGTTTATCAGGTTAGGTGGACGATTATTCGATTCTCTATCTGGACGCTTTGCTGAAACACTGTCGCAATATTTCAATACAGTTGTTTACTTGTCTACAATACAGGTGCTCTAACAAATAATAAGAGACGTCACCAAAATGTGACCATGTTAATGAAACGGTTGAAAAGCCCATGTAATCACCCATAGTGTAGCTAAGAAAATAAAAGCTTCTGTACCCATGACGGATTATGACTAATATTGATTAGGAATTGTAACATGGTCTTATCATAAATATGTCAATGTTATGTTTTGGTATTATTAGAGTAAAAATAAAATCTAATAGGTATTCGAAACTTCTCCTAAAAATCCCTGAACAAAATAAAGCCACCATGGAATTACTTTTGCAATGTAGATTCTAACGAGTAGGCAAATTCTTTACAATGTTCATCAGTATGCTTTTTTTCTTGAACGTCAATTGCAGTCACCTTGTCTTGCTGTAAATATATGCTAATTTTAGTCGATGCTACTTTGTATTATAAGCAAAACCGTTCAAATGATGTCTTTACAAAAACAATGGATGCTTCCTTGTTCCGTATTTAAACTTTAAAATCGCTAAAACAATTCGGTTTCGATGAAAATTCATAACCGTTCGATTTACGAATCAGGTCACTAAAACTGGAATCTAGCATAGAGCATCGCGGGTGGGTGCACCATCCAATCCGCTCTAGCTCGCGTGGCATTGAGGCGGAATCCATCCGCGTGTATTTCGGGCATGGCAACTGTTTCTGCAATCGAAAAAGTCAGCCGTCCTCTACGCACTCATGCAAGCCGCACCAACACATGCATAGCACAATAGGCAGGCACGTAACGCGTAGAACTCGTCTACACGCCGACACGCGAGGCGGCGCGGGCGCAGCGTAGACTTTACCCTTGAGCGCATGTGCCACGAATTGGTGCATTGATAAAAAAGGTGATAACCCAATAACCGGGGCTAGAATGTCGCGCTAACCGGCGCGGGCGTCGCTGTCTGGAATTCTAGATGGCTCAAGATTTGTCGACTTTTGGCATAACAAAATTTGATTAGGATAAAAATCTTGTCTAGATTTATTTTACATACATATTCTCACGCCTGTATTCCCAAGAGGGGTAGGCAGAGCACATGGATTCAAAAAACCAGTTCTACATTTAGCAATTTCAGCAGGGTAACCAGATGGTTAAACGTGATATTGCAGTGACGGGTTGCTAGCCCATCGCCCACAATACACTAACCCCTTTCCCAGAGTCGACTCTTACGACACCCACGGGAAGAAAGGGGGAGATTTATAGAAAGGGGGGATATTTTACTAATGGAATTTTATGTTTATCCAGTAGGCTTTTAGTTAAAAGAATACATTTCGATTTTTTTTTAAATGGGGTACCAGAATTTTGAGTTAAGGATTTTTTACAAGGCATGTAGAGCAGTGTACATTTTGGACTATTTTTTATGTCATGGACATTCTGTTGATGAATAGTATTCTACATTTAATGCCTGTTCCTTAATGTAATGACATAACTGTCTATATTTTTAGTTAGTAGCTAGTTTTGATAGTGAGGCTACGATCGCTGCCGCAGCGAAAAATTGAACTCTTGTACGCGGCGTGATTACCAGTAGGAAGAAGCGTGTTTTGATCGTTTGTATTCGTATTGATATCCTCAACTTTTCAATTTTGTATTAGTTTGCTTTCTGACCTTTTGAGAATGCATGTATAGCTGTAGAGGGTAGCAGATTATGTTTCATATTCAGAATATGAACACGCTATAGACGCTAATATGCTATAGATGTACACAGAAAATCTGGGATCGGCGTGCGTGCGCCTACGCACGCGCCGCAAAGTAAATAACAATTGAGACATGACCGCAAGGACGTAATTATACGAACGAGACGGTGAAATAAAATACGAGCATGAAAAAAGTGTTGCAGACAAATTTGAAACACTTTTATTACAGTTCTTACAAGTTCGATAAAATATAAGTAAACAATACATATTTAAAGTTTTTTTTTTTTTTTTTAATTTGAGGTGGCTAAATAAGTATTAATTATTATTAAACTTAAATGCATTATTTTTATAGGTAGGTAATTTATTCTTGTAAGTTTTTATTATAACAATCCCACCCGCTAACCTAACCACGATAAACAAAAAGTTCTTGTACAAATTTGAATGCGGTTTCCTCCACCGTTAGTACACGAAACCCTAAATACGAGACTCTCGTACTTAAAGCCTTGGCTATTTTACGTTCCTTTTCCACTTCTAGCATGTTTTTTTAGGTTTTAAGTTGGCAGGTATAATAGTGACAAACCTGTCACCTAGCAACCTGTGGCTAGCAACCACTAGCCTGACACCTCTTACGACAGTCTCATTATTTCATGACAAAAAAGCTCGTAATAGTCAAAATTAATAAAAAAACTGACTAGTCTGTCAGATTATTATTTAACATAGGTAGAGTATTGTGCACGTATTTTTTCTTTTGTTTGACGTATTGATTTGTTTGACATAATAATAGTGACAGTATGTTAGCCTGTCGGCTAAAATATACATACATACATATTTTCACGCCTGTATTCCCAGGAGGGGTAGACAGAGCACATGAATTCAAAAATCCAGTGCCATGTTTAGCAATTTCAGGGTAACCAGATGGTTAAACGTGATATTGCAGTGACAGGTTGCTAGCCCATCGCCCACAATATACTAACCCTTTCCCAAAGTCAACTCTTATGACACCCACGGGAAGAAAGGTGCTATTCTAACCCGGCACCACACGGGATCCTAAAATATACCTAAACCTATTAGTCCTTCGGCCTTAGTATCCATAGTCGTCTCTTACGACATCCACGCAAGAAATGGAGAGGCGTTTCTAAATCCGACACCACAAGGAATGCCATGGAGTTTATGGTGGTACAGAATTCTAATGAAAACACGCACGCGCCATTTTCTTACACGCGTAAGCCCGTGCCTAATATAACCGCCAAATCTGATTGAAATTATAAAGCAATAAATAACACCGTAAAAAATTATTTACTTGACCGCTTAGGCATAACGTGACCAATTTCACTAATATAGGTACCTATTTACTTTAGATTTGAAAGACAGGAAATAGTTTTACTGTCAGAATCAACGCGTTAATTTTTGTATTTGGAAATTTATAGTTTCCATTAATTTTATATTTCACACTACTGTTTTAAATACATATTTGAATCTACCTCAATTTTTTTTACTTACTTTAATCACTGACATTCTTTTTGAATTTTAACAAAATACACTATTCAGGTAAAATACAAAGAAATGTGTCGTTACTTCATATTAATCACTTTTTGCCATACATGCAAATTTTAGATTTGATAATAATATTACTAAGTACGTAATTACAAATCGGTAAAGAACATTAATTTATTTTCTAATAGGAATGTGATTATTAAGGGCAAGAAGTTTAAGCTTGTTTTGTTCGTTGATGTCTACTGAAGGCCCTTTCCCTTCCTTGTAGCAATAATTTTGTTAGAGCGACCTCCCGCGTTCCGCTGTGATATATTGTTTTTGAATTTAGGACAACTGTATATTTTTAAGTCGAGTAATAGGCGATTATTTCTTATTTATTGGTAAATCAACGGTATCACTACTAATGCTATTTAAGGTAAATTCACACACAAATTCAGTAGTTAGGGTAAATTAACATACGTTGACTGAACTCACTGTTAAGTTATGACTACTAAAAAAATTACTGTGAAATTACTTCGAAGAAGTGAAAATGCCTTTTTCGTGTGATTTTCTCAATTTACTTTTAATTAAAGCGTGTACTCTAAAGGCATGTAGGGTGACGGCACCAGTTATGGACGGTTTAAGCTGACAAGCACCAGTGATGGACACTTCATTCATAATTTAAAGACCATAGAGTTGTGAATTGATTGTTGTAAAACAAATGACTTTTCCTTAGTGGGTAGTAAATAAGAGTCATTGTCCATTACTGGTTCTATGTCCATTACTGGTGCGGTCACCCTAAGTACGTAGATGCGTTATCTATCGCAGATTTTTATCTTCCGATACGTCTAGTTCATGACGCCCACGCAATATAACTTAAGTAAGTACACTTAACCTTATGGGGCCCAATCTCACGCACCTCATCGTACCATTCTCGTTCATAGCAAATAATGGCACAATTACGCTGGCCCGCCTGTCTGTGTGCGTGAGTCACGAGTGCTGTTCACATAGACATGCATTTATTACGTTGTGTGCGGTCTAAACGTACAAATTCTTATGCACGATCCGCGAGTGACGATTCAGGTGGAGAAACAAATGACAGGCTATTAAAAAGGATGTTTCAGAAACAAAGTTTAACCTTGAGGTCAATGTTTTGTTTTATCTATCTCAAGGACCCGTGGTGGTTTTAGAATAACATCTCGCATAACGCCTGTCACTTAATACACCTTAACCTAGTCCTAGTCCTTAGTCGCCAAGTAAGACATCCGCGGAAGAAATAGTGAGGTGTTATTTTAAATCTTACACCACACGGCAATTAAAGGACACGTTCAGTGCACGATCAATGACTACTTATATAATTTTGTTCGCGACATTCGAATAGAGAATGGTTCAGAAGGAACCCTTCGGTTGGTTTTTATTTGTGTTTCTTAAAGCTGCTTAAAATTATTAGAGAGTCTACAACCGAAAAAAACTGTAACTGTAAAAAGTTTGTAGACAAAATAAGTAAAAGCGAGACCATTAAACGCCAATTATTTGTGGGTTTTCCCAATACGTTTTTTCACCACTATCAATTTAGGTTTTCGGTGCTAGCCGGGGGACAATAGGCTTTATATCTAGCAGAATAGAATAGGTATTGCTTTATTAGCACGTGGAACAGTTAGTGAAGGTACTCGGTCGAGGCATAGCTAATAGAGTAGCAGACGTCGAACAAAGTGAGAGAGCGTTGAACTTTTCTTGCACTTGCCACTTTTTGCTCGCGAAATTTGGGGAATCCCTATGAGTCGAGTGTGTACGAACATCCCGCGGGGCGATTGAACGATACTCCGGCACGAGGCTTGGCCACCATTACTATCAGTCTGGTGATCATACTCGCTAACAACGTATACGATTTGTATGTGAGAATCTTACTGAATTTTACCTCTGTGGTGTCGGAATAGAATAGCACCTCTCCGTTTATTCTACGGGTGACGTAAGAGGCGACTAAGGAAATCGGCTTAGGTATGCTTTAGGCGGCAGGCTAGAAACCTGTCACTATTAAAACTCTTTCATTTGTTCTTAAATCTAAAATAATGCAAAGTGGCTGCGAGGCGTGAATTAGTCGTGGTTTTTTCTATGTCATAGTTCGTGTGCTCTGCCTAACCCATTTGGGAACACAGGCGTGATTGTATGTATGTATGTAATTTTACTGCCACAAATAACCGCTAGCGGAGCTGTAAAGTTCGCCGTACTAATCGTTTACGGCTCGGCTAGCGAGTAGTCACTGTGAACTCGTAGTAGTGGAATTGTTTGATGCGTAAGTAACAACTAGCTAAAATTAGACAGATTTTTTATTATTATTGACATTTTAAATATTAGTTGACTTACGCTTGAACAACAGGACCTTTTCTTTATTGTTGTCGTATTGCGATGTTATTTCTTTTTAATATCTGTATCACTATTCTCCCGTTACATATGCCGTCGATGAGTATTTACCGCATCACACTTTATGGTGGTAGTTGTCAATTATTTTTTATATAAATGCCAAAAGCATTTAAATGAAAATAGTAAAGACAGAATTCTAAAAAAAAAAAACAAAACCCAAAACTACACCTGTTTAAAATTTAAATAACTGAATATTTAATACCAGGACTGTTTATCATTAAAACGAAAAAACTGCCTGCTTTTTGGTTATCTTGTAAGATAAATACACTCTTTTGAGATTTTTTTGAAAATACAGGCCCTCTGTAATATTGAAAGCCCCAAAATTTTGAAAGAGATTTCTTTAATGATTTTAATCGATGATAAATGGTACTTAGTTTAAATTGCATTAACTAAACGAGTATTTAGAAACTCTACGATCGGTCATTGGCTACAAAAAGGAAGCAAACTTAAGTCGCAAAAAGTGTTTTGCAGAAATCTTCTCAGATTTCTTAGAAAAGGTGTACTTTTACCGAGAATTTGTATTTCTACTGTAAAAAGGCGTTGTCTGAATACTGCCGAAAAGCTTAATACAAGATTCGTTTACGAAAAGGTTTTTAAACGGAGCGAGACATTAATTTGACTTTTGGCAATTAACTGGATATTTTTTATGCACCTACCTCTAAAAGGCATTGTTAAATTTCTAAACTATTATTAATAAGATAATACCAAATTGATATTGATTGGGAATACAGGCGTGAGTATATGTATGTATGTATGTATGTGTACCAAATTGAGGCAATGCATTGGGGAATTAGTTGAGTTAGTTGGCCTAAGGTTAGTTCGATTGAAAATATCGTGGTCTGGATTAGCAAGGTCGTGGGTTCGAACCCTTCTTTAATAATTTTTTTTTATTATTTCGATGGAAGCCTGGCCACATATACATTCATATTCATCACACCTATGTTCCCAAATGGTAGGCAGAGTACCCAAAGCGCTACATAGACAAACCGTGGTTGTTCACGTCCTGCAGCTACTTCTAGCATATTGTTAGGTAATAAGTTAAGAGGTACAGTCGACCAAGAAATTGGTCTACCCCCTCAAGATCGATATTCATTTGAACCTAATGAAACAACAAGGTCGATTTCTCCGCGCCATAATATTATGACAGTGACAATGTCAACCTTGTGATTATTTTGATCTCACAGAAACTTTTGTCAAAAGTGGTAGACCACTTTCTTGGTCGACCGTACCATAGTGACAGGTTGCTAGCTTGTCGCCTAAAATATACCTTAACCTTATAGGGTTCACTTATAAGATTTGACTTATATTATAAATTATAACGATATAAAGGAGAGGTGTTATAACACCACACGGCAAGTTTTGGATGTACAAGTACTAATTATAATCACTTTTTATGCATTATTAAGACGTAGGGCGTAATTCATAATAATTATGATGGATCAAGTGTTAATAGGTAGTATTCTCAGGAAAATACAAAGTTTCAAGTAAGTGATAATTTAATCATTAATTATTCGCATTAATCTCTCAGACAGAGGTCGGAGAAAGATTGACTTTCATTATGATGACTTTTCACTTTTTATCTTAAGTTGACTATCCCATCATCAGTATTAAAATAACGGAAGTGGTTCATAAATTTACATAGTTTATAAAGATCAGTGAAATTGACTATGCTGTAAATATTTTTATGACTTTACATTTATTATAGACGTACATGACACCTGTGTTCCCAAATGAGGTAGGCAGAGCACACGGAAAGTTACATAAAATAAGTAAAATGGTAAGAGGCTGCCGGTCTATCAGCTAAAGCAGTGATTCCCAAAGTGGTCCAGATGGACCCCCAGGGGTCCGTGGAAGACTCGATGGGGGTCAACGCTCGAGTCGGTAAAAATAAGTGTATTAAGGTATTTGGTATAAATGTAGCAGCAGGGGTCCTCCGAACTTCATAAAACTTTGGAAGGGGTCTATGAGTTAAAACGTTTGGGTACCTCTGAGCTAAAGCATACCTTTATCTACATCCACAGTCCAGAACTCGGTATGTGTGATTCTAGATTTACGAATTGTAGTTACATAATTACAATGAAAAATATTTTACTTTTGGTTTCTTACGACATGGATTGAATTATTTATAAATAGACTCTTTTGACTTATGCTACTTAATTACATATATTTTTGGTTGAATATGCAACTTTAAACTTCGAAACATTGTGATCAACATAAAATAAATTGACTTAAATTAATAGATTTATGCGGTTGATGATTACAAACTAAAGTGATAGGAACCTCCCACTGGCATACTTTTTTTATCTAACTTTAATTAAACCTACAATTATGGACACGGAACCCAAATGCCGCTATGTATATACAAATTTTGTTGTCTGTATGACACGTACCCCATACGCATACTCCCTTTGGGAATAACGCATTTGATATTGTGCGTGTTTGACGAATATCTGTTTACATATTTAGTTGCAGTTCCAAGGCCCATTTTGTCAATCAATTCAACCACCAATCACTTGTCAATTGTCTTGTTTAGCAATGTCAAGACAGTTTTCCAAGTAGTCTAATAGCCAGTCCGAATCTATAGACAGTTTTATTTGCCAGAGATAGTTTGTTTGTTTGATTGAATGTGCTTATCTCAGAAACTACTGGTTCGAATTGAAAAAATCTTCTTGTGTTAGATAGACCATTTATCGAGGAAGGCTTCAGGCTATATAAAATCATGCTGCGATCAATAGGTGCGAAAAAACATTGGAAAATGTGGGAAAAAAACTAATCCACGCGGATGAAGTCGTGGGCACCCTTAGTATTTATTAAAATCTTAGCTATAGAACTAGGCACATACTTTACCATTTAAAGTATTATTTTAGCCTATCGCCTAATAGGACGTCAAACTAACCGAAGACTGGTTTAATACGCCAGAAAAAAAAAAACTTCTTAACCCATTCTTGGTCACTGTGCCAATTTGGGAACACTTAAAATTAAGGGAAAAATTTAAATTGTTGACGCTAAATGTAATATGATTGGGTACAGTTTTATAATAATAAATAAATCTCCACCTTGTCGACAATAACGTCGCTCCAAACTCTACCGAAAAGGTGAGAAAACTCGCAAAAATGCCTAAAAAAAAAAATTTTTTTTTTCTCATTTCCTAATTCCTTTTATCCTCTTTAATTATAAAATCAACAAATTTTTGATGAATCTCTGCTAGTTTCATTTTGACCATTAATGGGTTAATGTCTGTTGCTAGTAACCTTCTAGCCATAGTTTTTTAAGGCTGGTAATTTTGTGCACATCGAGTAAACGTGCTTTAGAGAAATATTATGAAATATGATGAGGAAAAAGGCCTGGTGTAGGTGCCTTGTTAGTTTCAGTGTTTCTGTAATTATGCGTAGGTTTGGCTCTTCAAAAATGACATGACAAGATAGAGTGACAGGTTACAAGTGTTTATTTGCCTATTTACAGCATTAAGTGTTTGCTATATTCTACTCATAACTTAGATTTTTTTTCCGTGTGATGTCGGATTTAGAATAACGTCTCTCAATTTCTTCCGTGGATGTCGTAACAGCCGACTAGCGAGAGGCTAGCAAGAAACCTGTCACTATTATACTTGCTTAAAACCTATCATGATTTTGTCTACGTAGCGTTTCGTGGGCTCTTGTATGTGTATATTTTGACAAAATGATGAGTACCTACTTTCATAATAACTATTTAATAACCGACTTCAAAAAGGAGGAGGTTCTCAATTCGACCTAATTTTTTTTTTTTTTTTTTTTTTTT
>BHDV01015788.1:222950-267077 GCA_005406045.1 Adoxophyes honmai
AAGCTTTATGGATATTGGAAACTAGATGCACAAAATAAAAGTAATGTTTTATTTTACTTTATTTTTATTTACAATGTAATTTATATCTACTCATAACGATTTATTATATTTACAATTTAATTTCATTCTTAATTAAATGAATGAGTATGAGTATGGTTTAAATAATAATTTAATTTTAATATCGACTCCATACTTTTCTTGCCTCGGATCATGCGATGAAAAATCCGACCCCTGCATATTATCTACCTACATGAAAACATCGCACCTGTTTTATGAAAGGGATAGCCAGAACACTCTGAACATAGCATAAAATTTCAACCCATGGTTTGTGTTTTGGGCATTTTTTAGGATTTTTTAACTTTAATTCATCCTGAGTGATAAATTTATATAAGCACGACGTAACGTGAATCTTGAATAAATTACGCCGAATTATAGAAGTAGGTCTACACGCGCGATCGCAAAGTATCAAGGCAAGTTCAATTTCATTGAAACGATCCCCTCTATTGTTTGCAAAATGGGACGTCCATTTCATTGAAATTTAACCAGAATCTGCTGTGATACGTCTCTACACGTGTCAAATGGCTGCGTAACTTGTCTCCGATGGTGGCAAGGGTTAACTTATACATCAAATATATCAAACCTTGTGATACACAAGGTCGATTATAAAAAAAAAATAGGAAATATTTTACAGGGGTTTTCGGACTCGTATATCCGACCACAGGTTCAAATATTTACGGTCAATTTCCGGCCACCCTGTATATTAAGGTATGTGACATTTATTGAAAACATTTAATTTTGATTTCTTTTTACAATCCTTTTGAAGAGAAAGCGCCATGCATTAACAGAGCGTCACTTATGTCCTTAGTCGCCTTTTACGAGATCCATGGAAGAAACGGAGAGGTGTTATTCTAAACCCTACACCACACGGCGAAACAAGATGGTGCAAAATTCTAGTCAAGTTATAATTTTAAACAAAATGTGCAAGACAACTGGTAAAATTACAACAAGTTCAGTAGAAATCTCAATCTGACAACACATTTGCAATACGTCAGATAACTTCGGATAACTAAGGACTATGATATGATAGCGATTAATTATTAAAAATTACGTAACCCGGTTGCTCCTTAGACTTCCTTGAGATATAAAAAATGACTTAAATCATGTTTATTCGTATGCGGTCCTTCATAAGATTTACATCTGGACAGAAGGAAGTGAATTCGTTCGGTCATCAAACTACAAATTAAAACTGCAATTTAAAGTTTATTCCCGTTTTAGTGTAAATAACTGCACCTTATAATTCCCTTTCTTATGCATTTTTTTAATGAACTAGTGGAAAATACTTCCTAGGCATTTCATTTATGATACCTACTTGTTAAAATTTCAGTTCCGGTAGTTACATTTAGAAAAGGTTACAGAATCGTTCACAGACGCGCGTTTCAAGCGGACGGCAATCGCCCTCGGACTGGTCCCAACTGTTCCGAGAGCGCACTTTGTATGACTTCTGTAGGTACTTAGGTACCTATTTTATGCCTACATCATCATCATCATCATCGGCCGATATACGTCCCACTGCAGGGCACAGGCCTCCTCTCAGTATGAGAGGGCTTGGGCTATAGTTCCCTCGCGGGCCCAGTGCGGATTGGGAACTTCACACACAACGTTGAATTACTTCGTTGCTGTGTGTAGGTTTCCTCACGATGTTTTCCTTCACCGAATAGCTCGTGATAAATATCAAATTCGATATCGCATATAAATTCCGAAAAATTCAGAGGTACGAGCTCGGGGTTTGAACCCATGACCCTCTGCTTGAGAGGCCACAGGTCGAATCGCTGGGCTACCACGGCTTTTTATGCCTTCGCCATGTAAAAAATACAAAAAATCTTAAAACCATTAGGTACAAGTCTGGGTGACACAAGAGACTCGAAAAATGGGCCTTCACCCAGTATGAGTTGCATCAGTCGTTTTAGACCCTACAGAAATAAATTCGAACCTTGATTTAATGACAAAACGGATGACGAAATTCTTTTAAACTGACTAGTCCGTCTCACCGATATTGTGTTTTCGTACGTCTAAACGCAACTACATTGAGAGTCGAATTTATTTCTGCAGGGTCTAAAACGACCTACTTGATGCAGCAACTCATATTGAGCAAAACCCCATTTTTCGGGTCTTTTGAGTCACCAAGACTTGTAAATGTTGTAAGATTTTGAACTACTAAACTGTCAGTCCCACCGTTGTTGTGTTTACTTGATTTGACAATTAAAGCAGTAGGTACAATGGAAGGCCCTATCATTGAACCACTTACCCGTCACCTCCAGACTACACGTGGAACGTGGAAGGCAAAATATAGGTAACTAGCGCTATCGACGAATAAGGTCAATGCCGTTAACGATTCTTTCCGTAAACAATAGGAATAACAATTAAATACTTTCCCGTCTTCGTTAATGTCGGGTTTAGAATAAAAAAAATCCACTTGTTCCGTGGATATCGAAAAATGTGACTTGGGATAACATTTCTCCATTTCTTGCATGGGTGTCGTAAGAAACGACTAAGGAAGGTTTAAGTATGTTTTAGGCGACGGGCTAGTAACCTGTCACTACTATACTTATTTCTTATATGGTTAAATCTACTGTTTTTATAAATGTAGGTTCGGAACTTAAAATAGTCATGTAACGTTTTGTGTTCTGTGCCTAACTCATTTAGGAATATAGGCGTGATGTTAATAATTTGACGTGAATAAATATGTATGCAATTCTTTGTCATTTCTCTCTATTTTAGCTCTTACCTTAAGAACTGCAAAAAAACGTATCAAGTATTACGACGCCTGAGGTGTGCTTGAAGTGTTTTAAACTAAACACCTAAAATACTGCACTCCACAACTCCTTGGCAGACCTTCAGCCTAAATTTCTGACTTTTAAGGACCATATTTGCTCACCGTAGCAATAACTTGTGTAGCAGACGCAGGCAGAAAAACTGCCAGGCTAAATCGTGTACGTCTACCGAAAGATAGGCATGCATCACCACTTAGTGGGTGGCTGAAGATATCCATCTTATATCACAGTCCCGCAGATTTAAGCTCCAAATGCACTGAGATCGGAAGCGGAGCGTCACAGCGCCTGGCGTGTTGGTATACGCCACGCTTTGTTTCCGCTGGTGTTTTAAGAGCCCTCTTTCGTATAATTTCCAACATTACAACCGTGCGTGTCCCCGTTTCCGCTGCCAGTGCGTTTGCAGCTTAAGCGGAGGCGGCGGGACGATTTTAACTCTTTCAGAAGCAACTGACCAGATTTTGTAGCTGTCAGGGAGTGTTGGAAGTCGGAGGGAGGGAGGGTTCTTTGCCCAGCAGTGGAATACTTATCCAAGCTATAAAAAAATCGCTTGTTTTTTTAATTTGACTTTGTTATTTTTTATCGGTCAAGCAATAGACGTCGATGCATCATCTTCTCAGCACCACACAATGAACATAAATCGATAGGTTTCTGAATTGTCACGCAAAAGCATGAAACATGTTCCTCGGACAATAATAGTGAATTTATTGCACCGATGTCGACAGTTGATAGGCGTTGTTCCGTTCAAAAATCATGCGTAGGTGGCTACATATGCTGTGCTATCCTTGTTTTGCTATATATACATAACGTGTTTTATACTTTAATGATCTATTGAGTACGTATTTGTGCAAACGAACTTAACGAAAGAAGCATTCCTACAAAAAAAATGTCACACGTTTTAAAAATCTTAAAAAATCGCACCTACCAAATTCTACTAAATTCTAATATGAAGTTAAGTAGTGAAATTTTAGATGTGGTTCCCATCTCCAAATTTTTCTAATTAGAAAAATAATTATGTTCTGTTACTCACCTGCAACCATTGTTGGAATCATCTGAAAACTTTATTACCATCTCAACTTGAATTACTTGACCTTCATGCGTTTGTTTTTTCCTTATCGATAGTCAATCTCACGGATTCTAAGTCCCGTAAGCTTGTCGGTAATTAAATACAAACAGACAAATCGATTTAGTGGTAATGTAAGTAGAATAAATATTACAGATGCGAGTTTGTAAGTGCTGCGGTTTTCTGAGCCATTTTGAGAGTTTTTTACCTAAGTATCCCAAAAGGAAAGGAAAACCGTATAGCCAGATACTCACTTATAATATATGTATATGACGACTTATCTTTATTACATAAAATTTAATCCCTTTTTTATAAATTTTAATACAGAATTGAATAATAATTATAATTATTATAATTGTAAACAAAAGATGTACCTATGTAGATATTTGCTGGTTAAATTTTTAACAATTTAGATAGACGATTTTTTTGCATGCCAATATATCTGGCTAGACATGTCACAGCACAAAACACTTCGTTACTACATTTTTGTACCATGTTTAAAACAAATAAGTACTAATCTCATTTTATTTAGCATGGATCGATTTTACTTAAGTTTTTTTTTGTAATTACTTCTTTGTTATTATCAGCAAAAGGTATTAAAGAAAAAACAAAACATACATACATACATACATATTCTCACGCCTGTATTCCCAAGAGGGGTAGGTAGAGCACATGAATTCTAAAATCCGGTGCAACGTTTAGCAATTTCAGGGTAACCAAATGGTTAAACGTGATATTGCTGTGACAGGTTGCTAGCCCATTGCCCACAATACACTAACCCTTTCCCAGAGTCGACTCTTAGGCTCAATTCACACCAGAAGAGCAGCGCAGCGCGGCGTACACCCACGGGAAGAAAACGGGAGGTGCTATTCTAACCCGGCACCACACGGGGCAAAAAACAAAACAACAGGGGCAAAGCCGTGGGCATGCGCTAGGTTCAAATAATAATACATATTGCATTTTGATAGCCGCAAATAAACCAAAACGGATGTCCAGCTGACAAATCAAAGTTAAATCATTTCAGCGTCGTATCATGTGGTATCTCAATTGTATACAAAAATTCGTAAAAAATGCAAAGTGTACGTACAATAGGTATACAGGGTGGAAAGTTTCAATGGGCCCTGTAGGGGAACTACTCTAAATCTTTTAGTTAGCTCATTTTGCTGAAAGGAAACATTCCTTCATTTTTAGAAAGAAACAAAACTACATTAAAAGATTTTTAAAATTTTGCTTGTCTCAACCGGGAATCGAACCAACTAAAAATAAAAAATAAAAATTGCTGGTTTATTATACAAATCGGTAGGACTAATGTTTAGGATAAAATTTATCTAAGAAACATTTGGTCCTACACTTAGATAAGTATGAGATATCCATGAAATTGAATCTAAAAATCTTTTAATGCAGTTTTGTTTCTTTTTAAAAATAAAGGAATGTTTCCTTTCAGTAAAATTAGCTAACTAGAGGATTTAGAGTAGTCCAGGGCCCATCGAAACTTTCCAACATGTATTCCCAAACGAGCACACAAAACGTTACATAGAGAAAATAACGACTATTCCCTGTTTTGTAGACACTTATAGCATAATTTTATGCTTAAACTTAGATAAAAAAGGTATAGTGGTACCTGGTATCCAGTTGCAAAATAAAAATCTTAAAAGTACTCATGTTTGTTTTCTGATGTTTATCAACATTCTGATAAAGATATAAAGATTGTTGGCCGTATCGTGCTGATATAAAATTACAAATAGGCTCATTTTTGCCCATCGCAGATAACATGAAACGGATGTGACATCTTACGCAAGTTTTGATGGTAGGTAATAATTTGGTTCAAGAATTGACGAAGATTAAATAATTTCTTACGCACGAATTGCCGTTTATTAAACACAAAATGCAGAATAATCCAGTCCTTATGTCTAAAACAATCCGCACTGTACTTGAGTACAATAGTAACTCATAGAAAACCTATCCTCCACGCCTACATTTTATCAACATTTTTGTAACAGATAAAACGTAAGACTGAAAATTAAAACCTAGTGCCTGTGTTTGTCTTTTGGTTGACACCTTCATTCTTAATTTATAGCAATGGAACTTGTTAGTTGATAAGATTGTCAATAAAACAAGTACGATTGTTTTGAATTAGACGTTCAACCAAACTAGAATAAAATGTACCTAATCTTGATATAAGTCAGTCTTTACTCGGGAGAAAATCAATTTTTCACATCATCAACAAAAAAGCGTGTAAGTAGTAGCCAAAGTAAGACAAAGTTTTATTCTCGTTTGAGTAAATCGTCCTTAAATCGGTTAAATGTAAATAGTCTTAGATCGTCTAAGTCAGAAGCCAGAGGCGTCAGAATCTCTTTCTAAGTCCCTTCTATCACATTAATCACTCCAAAGTACAAATTTTCAATCAGCAGACTAAACCTTCGAGGTACAAAGTCTCGCCTGTCCTAAACGCGTCGGTTAGTTTTGGCAATCGGCGATAAGCCGAGGCGGATGTCCAGCCGACGCACTAGGAGGCAACTGCTCAAAGATATGGCTATGTTATGTATGGCGTAACGTACGCATTAGCTCGTACGGCCTTGATCTCCACGCAGCGCGGCCCGAGCTGCGCGTGTAACTCGTAATATTAGCACAGCCGCGCATGCGAACTGCATCCTCTGTGGGATAAGGCGGCGCGTACACATCCGGATGACTGTTGTCATGTTGGCAGTCAGGTTTTTCGCCGGCGAAAAGCTGCCAGATTCGATGGACGGCTTTTGTTTAAGGGTCAATTCACACCAAAAGAGCAGCGCAGCGCGGCGTAGCGCAGCGACCCGCTCCGTGGAATGAGAATTTCTACTTTATTTTCATTACAATAACACTTATTATCGCATGAGAAACTCTAACGATGCGCGCGCATACCCGCGTATCCATGGTGATAACAACGCATTCCATAAACGAAGCCGTGCGACTGCGCGAGCCTTCGCAGGAATGCCCGAGGATGCTCGAGCAGTCGCGACGGCCGCTGTCAGTACATATGTCAATATGTCAATAATTATGTAAATTCCAGCGACTTCCTACGCATTCCAGCGGCTTCTCGAACAGTCGCAGGAATCGTCGCGCATTCTCCACGGAGCGGGTCGCTGCGCTACGCCGCGCTGCGCTGCTCTTTTGGTGGGAATTGACCCTTAGCGAGTCTCTTGTTTGGACAGATGGAGTAATTAATGCCAAGGTGGCTTTTGCACCTTCTCGTCTGCTGTTTTATAAACCTATTTGTGTGACATGCAGAAAAGAATTGAGAAACCTTAGTAAATATCGAAAGTATAAGATCTAAAGAGTTTTTTTAAGGACCACTAGTCCATGTTCACAAAAGGGGTAGGCAGAGAACACGAAACAATTACAAATTGAAAAACAAATCCTTCGCTTTATCGTTTCCTCGCTGTATCGCAATGCTAATGCGTTGAACGAGGAAGCTGCCAGCTCTTCGGTCCACAGTTGTATCCGCCAGCCAGACGTTTGGAGATCTATATACATATAATGTTGACGCTGCTGCACGGGGCTAAGGTCGATCCCGAATTTTATAAAAAGGTATTCGGGGCCAAGTCCTCTGTTTTTCGCGCTTTTTAATTTTTCGGCCGCTTCTGCTTCCGTTGAAGTACCGTGGAGGTGGGACGATGCCAGTGTATCGACACAGGTTGCATCCCACACCAATATTTCATATTATAGTATGATCGATGGGTAAACATCATGAAACTTCAGGAGTGCAAGCCTGGCTTCCTAGATAAAAGTTTTATTCAGTAGTGACTACTTTTAAAACTAAGCATTGTATCTTCGTATTGTTTTTTTTTTGTCAAATAATATGTGCACAATACTTTTTTTATTATAATCTGACGGATTAATCAATGTTTTTAGTCATCTTGACAATTGCAAGCTTCTTTTGCAATGAAATGTGAATTTCGTATGAGGTGACAGGCTAGCAACCTGTCACTGCTATACCTGCAAATTTAAAACCTAAAAAAAATTGTGCTAGAAATGGCCACAACATGTGAATTAGTCATGGTTTTGTCTATGTATCGGTTCTTTTGCTCTGTCTCTCCCGTTTGGAATACAGGCGTGATGTAGGAATGTATGTAAAATTACCAAATATGAGATTTGCGACGTGGGAATTGCAATGGTTTTTTTCTGTGCAATGTTTCTGCTGTGGCAATACAGTATGCGACATTTAAAACGTACAAAATACTAAATGGGTAACGAAATACGGAATCAGCAACAAACTTACCCCCACTTCTTAAAATCTTGCCAAGTTAGATTTCGAGGACTATGCTTTTGCGTGTGGTAGTGTTGCTGACTGTACTTACACACTGACTTGATGGTCCGACTGCGAAAAGAGCGGCAGTGCGCGTCTATCCGCTGCCGTGGCGTGTAGCTCCAGATGATAGGTCACGGATTAACCCGAAACTTGTCGAGCTAATCTCGATATAAAAGACGTGAGTAGATCCGTTTATTATTTTCAATTACTATTTTTGTATATCAACGGAAATAGCGTCCTATTTCAGAATCTTACTAATTTGAAGTTTTTTTGGTTAAAAATATTTTATGAAAAAAGCGGGTAAGATTATTTTAAGACTGAATTATATTCTCGTTTAATTTGGTTAACAGAAAAAATACTGGCTGGGAATCGGTCTCACCGAGGGTTTCGTATGATACTTTGGGGTACTTTATAGGATAATATTTAGTTGCATAACGGCTCTTGTAGGCTGTGCACGGCATCGCACGTGAGTCGACACGAGTTCGAGATAAACTAAATATCTGTCACTTTCTGACGCATCTAGTTAAACACTGATAGATTTAGTCTATCTCGAATGCTGCTCAACTCTCACCAGCCTGCTGTGTTAAAAAAATCTACGATTTGAGCGTAAAATTACTGTGACGCTCACATAGAGTGAAAGAGAACGTATACACTCACGTCTATGTATTTAGATTAGCTCGACATGTTTCGGGCCAATTAGTTGCTGCAGTAGCGCGTTGCTCCCTCAAATCTTATCGAATTTTATTAAGTTACTCTAATTCGCCAAGATCTACGATGTAGTAGGAAATAATCTAGACATGTTTGCTGTACGTTTCCAGGAAAGGTTGCGGTCAAAGCTAGTCGATTGGTAATCCGAACCGGTTTAAAATGTGGCGCAGGATTCATTTATTGGCCTGTTTAAAACCAACCTTATTCGGTATAAGTTCTACTTCTTAGGGACGCAGCTATCTACTAAAAAATTGTGTTGCTCGCTCATTCCAACTTACAGCTGTCTTCCTACTTACGTAAATAAAAATTACAGGTGTAAAGCCTGCCTAATGTTACCGCCTCACGCGCATACGTCTTTGGTCTGATAAGGAATACATAGCTAGTTTGAAACTCTTAAGCCTGATTTCCACTCGCCGAGTTACTTACGTACAAATTTGGGATACAGTGAAGGGCCAAACTTTGCCATTATACGTACAGTCAAGGAAATTGATACCTGTGCCACTTCGAACCTTTTCATAATGAGTTTTACATTGCTTTGATTACTTAGTAGAAAGTATGGTATGTCACAGTGACATTTCTTGTAAAAAGGTACAGTCACGGGCGTATCTAGGATTTAGTTTTGGGGGGGTTGACGAAAAAAAAAAATCGGCCAAGTGCGAGTCGGACACATGCAAAGTTAACTTGACATAGGTACGTATATTTTATGTACCTACTCACTGACATAAATTGCCGTAATGTCTTACGATACTATTATAAATACAAGTCAGGGTTTCGCGAAGTGTTTTCTGTTACTATTTTAACTTTTGCATCAATTCGAATATTAAAAAAGTTGTGTAGTGTGTAAAATTGAAGTGAAGTGCAGCTATACCTACGTTTTTTTAAATATTTTTGTCGGTATTTAAACATTATTTTCACAATATTAATTGTTACTATTAAAGATTCCTTGTAAATAAAATAGTTAGGTACAGAATAGATAATCTCACATTCACCCTATTAAGGGAATAGGAAATTAATGGTATACTACTGCGGCCCTTGACGGCTAGGTAGGCTTAGCACAGCAAGACGCGCGAGTCGTTTCACGCGTAGGATAAACTACATGTCACTTTCATAACGTCTAGGTCATGATCATGGAGTCGAAAACGATTTCGTTTGCGAGTTATAGCAAAATTGTATAGAAACTGAGACAGCGCCGCCAGCGGAACGTTTGCAAGACTGCCGCGGTCGACACGTCACCATTCAATTCAGCGTTAACTCGCTAAGGGTCAGTTCACACCGAGACGAGACGCGACGAGACGCGGCGCGACGATGCATAAAGAGGCCAGTGGTTTCGCGCTACGCAGCGCGGCGCCGCGCTACGTCTCGAGGCGTATCGCGACGTACCTGAATGCTCACAATGAAAAGTGAACCTTATCGTGTAGCGTATAAAGTATATTTTGAGTTGGCAGCGTTGCGCGCGCAGCACCGCTCCCGCACACCGCGCGGGTGGCGGCGTAGCGCGCGTACCGCTACGCCGCGCTACGTCTCGAGGAGCCGCGCTGCGCAGCGCTTCGTATTCTGAATATTGACAATGGAATATGAACCTTATCTTGTAATAAATAAAGTATGTTTTGAGTTGTTCTATTAAAAACTTTCGTGCAGCGCCGCGTCGCGTCTCGTCTCGGTGTGAACTGATCCTAACGAAATCGTTATCGAATTCATGATCGTTTTGAATACACTAGAAGTCTGACGTCTCTAGTTAGACAGTGATAGGTATAGTCTATCTTGCATGCAACTCTACTCGTGCTAAGCCGGCTGAAGTGAACATGGAACCATACAGGGTCGTTACCCTCCTAGATAATACAATAAGTTGAGACTCATCTCTGCTGTGACCTTCCGCCCAATGATCTGTGCGTTGATTCTAAATAATAAAATATCTCCGTGCGTCAGTTTTCAGTAGGCAGGTAAGTACTAATGGAATACTTAATGATGGAAAATGATGCAACCGTTTTTAAACGCAGGATATAAAATATAAAACCCCTACATGCCTAGACAGTGACTTTGTATATCTATGCCTATTAGGTTACTTAGTAAGTAAACATAACTAAGTAAGTAAGTTAGATAACTTAACAACATTTTCTAACGGGATTTTTAAAATTGGTCCGCTGTATAACTGACTAAAATAAATTTTCTGTCATACTCTTCGTCACCATCAAGGATAGATTATGTTTCTACTACATTTATAAAGAGGTTTGGGTGCTTTCGCATTTGGCTCTTATGGCCGATACGGGACCGACATTTACTAGCTAAATTGAGTCTTAATCTACGATGCAGGAGAGCGAGTATTTACTTGGCAATGTCGGAAGAGGGTAGGTTCTTGGTAGTGAGGACGGAGGGTAGGTTCTCAGCGTTGAGAGAAAGAGGGTAGGAACTAAAGCGAATTCAAGATAATAACAGGCATTGCCGTGTTGGTGTTAAACCATGCTGGCTCTTACCTAGATTTTCTTTCAAGAAGCATAGTTAGATATAACTTCATATAATTTTTGGCAAGTGTGACTTTAATACACATTTAATTTACAATATAATATATGTATATTTAAAACCAGAATAATCGGCATAATGTACCTAAGCACAGCCATTTGCGCGGTAAAATAAACTTTTGTAGGTTTTTTTTTTACATTCAACTCCATTAACACAGCATGGTCTGTCACCTCATTGCAGTGAAAAAGCGCTCACCTTTGGTATTCCGAGCGCATATGTAGACTCAAGTCTGTAGAACTAAATCCAAGTGCACACGCCTACGCTTTCTATAATACGATTATATCACAGAATTAATTTGAATCTGAATCAGCGCGGGTCGCCGGCGTCGCATCGTTGTGTCCACTCCTTAAAACGCGTTAACTTGTCTATTGTGCAGCGAAGGTCACCCATCGCGGCTGACGCCATGTTCGCATCGGCATATAATATTATGTCGTATATCAACAGTCACGCGTGTAAGAAACACCGTGCTATACATAAAACTACACACGGAAGATTACGCTTGTGTTCTCGAAGGGGTAAGAGACGAGTGCGCGAAACGTTACCTATTGATATAGTCATTTAACGTGGTAAATTTTTAAGTAGCGTTTAAAAAACTGTAACTTTACCCTGTAACTAATCTATAGATTTTTATTTAATAAACTTAAAAAGGGGTACGTACCTAAAAATAAAAACTGGAATTGAAAAATAATAAAAAACCTCTACCTTTTTTTGTATTTTCGTTTTTTTATGATTGTTTGGATAACCATACAATATATAATTATTATAACTAACACAAATATTATAACTTGGTAAAAATAAGCACTGAACAGTAGGCAAGATATCCAACCTTACTCCGTAGTTGAGGTGACGTGGGATTTCATACCAAGATGAATGAGTAAATTGTTAGATCGACACATCAATTGCTCACACATTCACTACTCACATACTCACATCATTATACGGTAGCCAATTTTCCATTAGTTTATAATTATGTACCTATCTGGTCTTATTTTCACAAAACCTTAGGAAAAACACTAAGGATTTAGAAAGAGCAAGTAGATTGTTATTGGTGCGTTAAATAGAGCTGTTTAGGTAAATGTAGAGTTCAATGTACGCCGTAGCGGAATGTTAGGAAATTCAAGTAAGTACGCTTTTCTGCGGTGGTTTTACATATCATCTGGTATTGAATACATTTATTTGAAACTCTTGAATTATTCACATATTATTATAATACATTACAGTGTTTTAGCCAGAAAAACAAAATAGGATTAGGTTAACACCGGTCCACAGGTAACATTAGAAACGTAGACTTTCAATTATTTAAAACGAATAAATTAAAATTAGCGATGGACCTTACCTGAATCTCTAGCCAGGATGAGAATCCGTTAGTCCAAAAGGAACAAGACAGTTAAGCGCAGGTCACATACATACGGTCAAAAAATTAAAAATAGAATTCGCGTCCGCCGCCTATCAAACGCGCGGAGTGGGGCGCAGACGGCGATGACATCACACGGTGCAGTGCGACCGGCGACCGCCAGCTATTGCGCAACGCGCGCCCTTGATCTTGACTGCGTTTGCGGCGCGCGCGCAGCGAAACTATACATAGGCCTATTACGGAGATGAGGATGAAAATCGCTAGGCGTAAGTTGATTTTTAAATTTAGTGGCGGGATTGTGTTCTTATGTTTTTCAGCTTTTATGCGTAAATGTTTGTGTATTTATGATTAGAGCGAGTCGAGATTTTTTTTCGTTCTATTGTTGGCGGTTAATCTACGTTTAAAATTACATCAATGTACACTGTAGGTAGATGTTACGATAGGCGCTATAAATAAAACTCGATTTACATAATAATTATCGGCGCATAAATTCAGAATACCTACACTAAGGTAATTCTTTTTTGTTTTATTCTTAAGTCTACGTCTACGTCTGACACATTTTTAATAAGTTATGTCCTGTTATAATGTCCAACATGATTCTTTACGCTTTCGGCAATGTTTGTTTATTCCTGACGCTGTTAGACACGTGTGTCTATTATCGTTTCATTATTCTCTTCATAGTTATATTGAAAATAATAATCTAACCATGGCAATGTCTTCTATAGGTACACAATAGTATTAGATAATGTACAGAATCTGACACATTTGCGTGATCTGATACAATTTACGAAACATTTAGGTACTTATCTAACAGACCACATTAACTATACAATTTTTTTGATTTTCTACTTGCGATTCTATTAGGTATATTTTTCTACTAAATATTATGTTGTGAAAAATATTACATGTAAAAGTCTCTTTTGTGAGGACACGCTGTATTGTTTCGCCTTTCAATATTATAAATGAAATTGTAAGCACACCCTATGCATTAGTTTGTACAAAAAACAATAATTTAATCAGTATTAAACACAGTGTAGGTACAGGCTTATCATGTTTATCACTAGATTAACAGGCCGGTAAACGATGGAAAGCCGACTTCATGCGTACTTTGGCACTTATTATTTGGTGGCAGTTTTTTTCTATTGCCTAATGAATTGCTCATCACAGTCAAGAAATAATGACCTATGTTCTATCATTGCTTAGCGGAGATCCTTTATATGAATACGTGGGGAATCCCTCACTCCGCAATGGGCAGTTTTGATAAAAAATATGGAACATCATTCTAGAGCCCGCGTCATTGCTACCTGCAATAAAAAAATTCTCAGTCTTGAAGGTCAAGTTGCGTATGACTTAGACACGTGCAGGGATTATCAGCCAGATAAGCCATCAAATAACCAAACTGTACGACTGTACAAAACAACACGCTATCAATTAGTATTACCAACGATAATGTATTGACGATTGAATGATGACATTAATTTAACAATAGATAAGTGATAATAAGCTTGAGTATCGCGAAAATAGGCCTCAGTACTGATAACTAATACACGTGCGCAATTGTAGTACCTAGGTGGGTGGAGGTACTTACGTAAGTGTTGGGTATAGCTAGTACTTAGTACTGGTGTAAGTCACGACGCACTGTACGCCGCTATACTTACAGGGGTATCGAAGATAACTATCAATTCGAAGACGAGTAGGTACGATTAGAGTGATTGATACACAAATTGATGGATATAGTGCAGGTGTTAAAAATATCAGTGGTGACTAACGAGTACTTAAGCATTTTTTTTTTAAATAAAAGTACTTCAGTTTGATAAAGCGTTCCATGAAAAAAATGTGAGTACCTACTTAATAAAATGAGTATGTTTAGTTGCTACTCTGCGCACTCGACTCTCCCGATGCCATTCAAGATCTTTGTACTTGCATGAAATGTAGGTAGACAAGCAAGATGTCGAGAAACAAAATAATTAGTCTGGCAATTAGATAATTAAATGACTAAATGATAATACTTACCTGTTTTTTTTATATTTAAAAACATAAAATTACGAGTGACGTCGCTATATAGAGTTAATTTGACGTCACAACCTCCCACTCTCAGTTGTATGATACCTACCTATCTGTCGATTCTTAATTACTTGAAAAACCCAAAAAATAAGTGTCCTAAGTATATTCTCTCGTAATCTAAATGACGAACTAAATACAACGACATATTTTTAACACAGTCGTCAGGCCGCGTTCGCACGCGCATTCTCGACGAAAAGTAAATAGCTAACTGCAGCTGTTACATAGTGGTAATAATACAGTATGCATTCAGCTTGAGCCTATCAAGAAAACATAAATACCTAAATGAATCGCTTATCAGTCCACAGGTGATGTACCAAAACAGTGATAATAGCAGCATAACTCACTGCACAGTGTAACTATAGCGCTCATCCAAAGACTTAAATGCGTGATAATATTAAACAAATTATAGTGAAGCTTTGAAGAATCGGTTTCTAAAGTTCCACGAACCAATCAGACCGTCTGAATACGGACCAAGGTTACTGTGCTAATAGATATCAGGCGCTGAGCACAAAGGCGAATTAAAATGTGCACCAACTGTATCGACTTGTACGAAATTACGCATCTGCCTGGTGAGTTGATTAAACTGAAGTCCAAATATGGATCAAAATGTATTTTTATACGTGGTACATTGAATTGTACCTATTTACAAAAACATGACCAGGTTTAATTTCTTAAATTTAAGAATGAACACAAAATAATAACAAATCCTAGCTTATTTACTCTTCTACCAAGTTAATACGTCGTACTAAAGTGAGTTTTTAATTGTTGTAAGTAAATTGTTTTTGTTGGGTTTGTTGATGTTACTAAACCTATAGTTTCATCTATATTAATAAATGAAAAGTGTGTTAGTTTCTTCGCTTATAACTCAAGACCGATTAAACCGATTTGGACGATTTGGGATTTTTGGGTTCGTGCGATCGTCTCGGTCATAAGTTTAATAACAGGGTGCAAAGCCGGGACGGGCCGCTAGTTTTTAATGATAAAAAACGTCTCATCTCTCTGTCATCTAAACTCTCCCCTTTCAAATCGCAACGATTAGCGATGTTGTTTAATAGTAAGCTGAACATGTAGATTTTTTTGTCTATGACTGGTGATTGATGATTATGGACATGAGATACCACGTCGGTGACAAACAGGCCTGGATGAGCTTGAAAAAATAGAGTGCAACGCTTTTAAATAAACACTATTTATTTGTGCCTATTTGTTATTGAAATCCGACATTTTGTAACACCTAGTTAAATCGAATGAAAATAAAAAATAATGAATTTAGATTAGGATTACTCCTAATTACCAAATGCTCTACATTTATCAAATATTTAGTTAGAAACCTGCACCTGTTTGCGCGTATTAAGTGAGTAGTATCTGGTTGATGGTATAAATACACACACCCCCAAACTTAAATGTAGGTACATTTCTGCTAATTTGCCTATCAGGACTATAATTAAAAGGTTTATCCTTATCCTTTAACTTTTCACAAATCTAAAAAAACAAACTCTTTGTACGTAAACATAGTAAAATGCTTTCTTTTGATTACGTTTTCGTATATTTTGAAGTAAATAATGTTGAGTTGTACGAATTCTGTGAATGAAGCTCGATAAAGGTATACTCGATAAAGGTATACATACCGATGCTAATATATTGTTTAATTTCGAATATTACAATGGATACCATGACGCTACACGACTCTTCACCCTGCTTTCGCTGTTTGTGTTTGGAGTTTTAACGCTCACGCTTGGTCCTCGTGACCTAAGCCCAATAATATATGTACCTACATATATAGCAAGCCCGGTGCACAGCAATGGGATATACGTAAGATCCGTAATCGTTAACTATTCTATGAATTCTATCATTTGAAATTGTATGTAACAGAACTTCATGGGTACACATTCCCCAACAGTTCCTAGAAGAGTACTAAAACAATCACTCAATCACTAACATTCTCTTAGAAAACACTTCATCAATAACTAACCTTATCCTTTTCTTTATCGGCAGCGGCGGGAGCTAGCTCAGACATGGGCAGTGAGCATTATTGCCTAAGGTGGAACAATCATCAGAGCAACCTGCTGGGAGTCTTCAGCCAGTTGTTGCACGACGAGAGCCTGGTCGACGTCACGCTCGCCTGCTCGGAAGGCGCCTCCATTAGAGCTCACAAGGTCAGTTGAAGCGGTAGGAGATCCTCCAATTGATAGATCACTCTCCAGGCAGATGTTATGCGGAAGACTGAAGTCTGCAGAGAAAGAGTTGAGATTGGTATGTGGAAAGCGGTAGACAGACGCTCCATAACCAAATCGGGGACATTTTAGGAAAAGGCCAGGTTAAGAGTAGTACCTACTTGAAATCGACAAGCATGTGTTAAAAGATTACCAAATTAACGTGGTTTAAGCAAACTAGGTACGTTTCACGAGATCGTAACAAGTGGATCAAAGTGAGATCTATCCCTGTGCGATAGATATGTGAGGGAATGTATGTATGAATGCAAGTTTTTTCTTAAGATGTGCACAAAATTTTGCATTGCTTACCTAACCCATTTTTTTTTTATAATGGAAAACGCTTTGGTATAATATTAAAAAAAAATAACAAGTTTAATAACTTTAATCACAATTGAAGGTTAAAATTGTTAACTTTTAAAACTTTGCGTTCTATTATTTTAGGATGATTGATTTGGCCACGCTCTATTTTAATTAATTACAGAAGCCCCCTAGCGCCACCTATCGTCGAGTAGTGGAACTTCTTCTACAAACGTTATCCATAACAACTACCAAAATGGTACTGCGTGCTGCTTGATGTTCAGTAGCATAAATGCAATTTTCAACTTTCCCTCTATGGACTTCGGTCCCCAGGCCTGGAGAGAGATAGATCAATCATTGGAGTCTTTTCCACACCACCACTATTGTAAATTTTAAGAGTAGAACCGAATCTATTTAATTATTATAATATTACTTAATGCTGATGACTAGAATCTCGTTAATAAGTAGGGGAGACCTAGGTGGGTTGACACAAAATTTACAATTCTGGTCATAACTGCCTCCCTATACGTTTTAGAACTATGCAAAATATACCACTAGACAGGAAATTTAATAATCTAACTATTGATTTCAGTTAAAGTGGTAATAAGTACTGATAACTATTAAAAAAATGAAATTAATCAAATCAAGACAGAGTGTTTCAACTCTCCTAATACCGAGGTAAGATGAAACAGGTACCTAGGTAAGTTGACACAGTAGCTAGATGGTCAAAAAAAATTAAAAAACGGGCATTAAAGTGAATAAAAACCTTTTGATGTTCAAGAAACAAATAATTAAAGAAACAAAGGTCAATCAGCAGTACAAATACCCTTACTCATAATACATTTATTATTTTATAATTAGGATGGCAGACTGGAATTAAGTGTGTCCTTAATTCTTAACAAAATTTTAGTCTTTAATGCAGTCAGAACTGTTTAACCAGGTAATAATCGTTAACAGAATAACTTTTGTAACATAAAGTGACTTACTTAATTCTCTTATTTAAAAAAACCTACTTTTAACAAGGTACCTACTTAAGTATTTTGAAAAAGTCACCTTTTGTCAAGCTATTTACTAGTTTTCAATTCATCTTTTTAGGCAATGACAGGCTTTCCGGAGCGCAGAAAAGTCTGAAAACGAAAATATATCTAAAAATGCTCTCAGGAGCTTTTTTGCGTAAATAAGATTTTGCGTTTTGAATTTATCTTTTTATTATTTATTTATATTTAGCTTTTTTACCCTAAACTTGTAATAACCAGTCGTTTTCTGGTAAGCATTTGAGTAATAATTGAAAATTGATTTAATACAAAAAAAAATCTTTAGCCTTTCATCTCACTAAATTATAATAAGAAACTTAGTATTAAGATATTAGGTTACGTTGAGGAGAATTAGTAATCACGCTAAAACAGACTGTGGAAGAAGTAGACTGCTCATGTTCATAGCTCGAGTAACAGTGTGAGTATCCATGTCAGGAAGGAAAATAAGCACTTTGGCAGTCGCACTACTGTAAGGCAAATTTCTTTCCGTTCGAAGTTCTTGGTCGTTGGGTCGCGTTGGTGGTTGGGTCTAGTTTCTTTCTCTCCAGTTCACGTTGTTCTGGGTTGCGTTTGATTAATAAAGGAGAATCGGTTTTTTTAGCCAGCCAGGAAGTGTGAAACTATAAAAAAGTTTAAATTAAATGGCCAAATGCCACATACAATAAAACCCGGTGTTAATAAAACTAAAAATAAAAGAACCGAGGTGAGTTGCAACAAACGAGGTGAATTGAAACAAGGTGTTTCAACTTACCTCCACCTTGAAATTTACGGCTCTTGACTTATCATTGCGGTTAAAATCTAAAAACCGCAATTTTACCTAAAATGTGACATATACATGTTAGACTACATTGACCGAGCTTCAAAAATATCTATAATCAGCACGGGATTGGATTCCTTACATGTAAAGAAACTGTATCGAAAAAAGGATAAAGAACCTACTTTTCGTCCAATTTTGACCACCGACGCTGTATCTCCGAAACCGTCCACCTGGTGGCCACGACGGGTACTAGCAAGTCTACCGGACCGAGTTTAAGGTTTAAAATGCATAGTAGCCTAACTTCTATTTGCTATAGTTCCTGAGATATTAGCTTTGTGTCAACTTACCTTTGTGTCAACCCGCCTAGGTCTCCCCTACGTAGGTATATCTGAATAATGTGCTTTGTGTCCTTGAAGTTGGATCTGCCACTATTTTGGTTTGCGTTTACCTATCTATTAGGTTTTTATAAATCAATCACTCAGTTGGATATTTACACAGAGTCAGATTGTAGGTAACAAACAGTAACTATCTAAGTATTTACGCATTCTAAACTGGGTAAGGAAATGGTTTTCAAAAACAAGAATATTTATGAGACTGCGTCAACCTAATTATAATACCTAACCTAGTGCCCACTCAGTTGTGCTGTTGAATGTTGACCGCATGCTGACCCATTGTTACAAAGGTACTTACACAATTGGAAAATTGGATTTAATCTTACCGATCTTCGTAATCCCCATTTTTTTAACATGAATGTAAATTAGTTAGACAAGCTAGCAGGGCAACCCGCGCCAGTCGTGATGCTTTTTTTCTGAATGTTTTTAAGTATTTTATTAAACAGTGACAGATTTACCCTATCTTGCGCGCTTCAATTTGCGCCATACCGTGATAGACGCACAGGTATCATGTCATACAAGTAGGGTTAAGGTGTGGGTAGAACACTAGCGCCATTAGGTACAATAGTCACTTTAGCTGTAGTAGCATGATAATTATTAGGCCTAGTTCGCACGAGCGTTTCAAAAGCGTCGCGTTAAAACTCGGCGTTGGCGGTATTACGAAGTTCCGTGTGTTAAATTGGATTTAACGTCCAACACCCAACGTCGAAAATCGAACAGTGCTCGATAAAAAAACGCCGCGCCTTAAAACCGCCTTGGTGTGAATAAATACATGATTTCTAATTTGTTTTATTCAAACGTTTTTTTAACGCCCGTTGAAAAAACGCTCGTGCGAATCAGCTCTTAGTTTCGTTATAAAATTCCCACTTTAATTAGACGTGTGCGAAAGAGGCAATAAACGCTAAAACAGCGATAATAGCGGCGTGGCCTTAGGTTAAACATGATTTTCACGGTTTAAAGAATAAAGGTCCGACCACATGGTCGCAGTGCCACATGAAGATGACCACAGTCGAAATTCGTAAAAAATGGGGACAGTACAGAATCGCAGTGACAAATAGTAGGGATATAGTTATGAGTTTTACGTAGAGGTGTGTTCAGGCCTTTAATGATTTACCTCCACTTGTCTTAAATTTTACCCTTAAAAATAATGATGTACCCACATTCACTTTAAACGCAATCATTTAGTGTGATTTTTCTAATATTCAGGTTGTGCTGTCCGCGTGTTCCTCATACTTCCGTTCGCTGTTCGTGGACCACCCGTCACGTCACCCTATAGTGATCCTCAAGGACGTGGGTTTGGAGGAGCTGCGAACCCTCGTCGACTTCATGTATAAGGGTGAGGTCAACGTCCAGTACTGTCAACTGCCCGCTCTTCTCAAGACTGCTGAGAGCCTTCAGGTACTTGCCATGATTTATTAAAGGATTTGACAAACAGTTGGCGGCTTGTGGTTTCTTTGGCTTGCAAGTAATATAATTTTCTATAAAACCTAGTTCAAAGCTATAGATTACACAACGCTATGAGTTACACCACTCTTTGCGTGCTGTTTGACAAAGCCTCAAAAAGTACCGCCTTTTAAAATCGTTTTAAAGCTGCATCATTCTTAAATATACAATAGAAACGAGCATCGAAATGTAGCTTAGTATTCAAATGTAAATTAATTTCCAGTTAAAAACTGGTTTCAGGTCAAGGGACTAGCTGAAATGACTACATTAAGCGCTGCCGGCATCGACACAAGAAACGTACCAGAACCAATGGAAGAGTGCCAATCACAGGACACCAAAGAGTGTCAAGAACCCCATCAGAGACTTGAGAGTTGTGACAAATGGGAACGGGAAGACAGACGCGACGCAAAAGACATGCGGGACCGCGACAGAGACAACAAAGACGCCCGTGACACTAGAGACACTCGCGTAAGAGAAACTCGAGAGTCGAGAGATGCTCGAGATCACAGAACTGATCGAGAGCCTAGAGACCTAAGGGAACATCGTGACCACCGCGATGTTAGGGAACCAAGAGAGCTAAGGGAACCCCGTGATCTTAGAGAGCCCAGGGAATTGAGAGAACACAGAGAACCACGAGAACCGCGGGATTTACGGGAGGCTCCACGAGATTTGAGGGACAACAGAGACCGCGACTCTAAGGAGGCAACGGAAACTTCACCTCCGAGGATATCTCCTCTGCTATCAGTACGGCGGTTTCGCAGTGAGGCCTCGGTGGAACCCCCTTTACCCACGCATCCTGCTTTGCCAAAGGATGAGCCACCCGACGAGCCAATGCGCCCATCGTCGCCTGAGGATGACGCTGTATCGATAAGGTCTAACGGGGCACAGAATGATAATATTGGTAAGCATAGTTTTGTTTTCAATATTTAAGTAGGCGTGGAAAATAAACCAACGTACTCAATAATTAATTGCAAAACAAACACGTTCGGAATTTTTTAAGTTTGTTTGTTCTTCGTTCTAAAAGAGCGGGAAACATTTTCTTAGGCTATTTAGTATCAACTGAACAGGCACTGTTAGAATCAAAAAGAAAAGTAAAAGTATTAAAATTTGTAGTATTAAATAAAATAAAATATTTTTGTGAAGAAGTAATAAACTGATGACTTTATCAAGGACTTTTTCTATTCTATTAATTAAGGTTAATTTAGGTAGGGTTCCATCGTATTTAAATCCGTACCAATATATAAATGTGAAAGTGTGTTTGTTTGTTTGTTTGTTTGTTCGTCTTTCACGGCTAAACGGAGCGATGGATTGACGTGATTTTTTAGGTAGAGATAGTTTAGGGCACGGAGAGTGACATAGACTACTTTTTATCCCGGAAAAAAATGATGTCCCCGAGGGAAAACAAAAATATAGTTTGCTTGATAGATCGATATCGATCGACGATAGATCGATATCAATCGGTAACCGATCGATAGATGATAGATCGATGGCGCCGTGTGTCGTTTGAAACGATAAGTTTTCTTATAGTTGTGCTTTATACCGCAATATAACCGAGTTCCACGCGGGCGGAGCCGCGGGCGGAAAGCTAGTAAAGAAATAAAGTAGTGTGATTAATTATAATCTCATCAGCGTTTAAAACTGTAACTCTAGTGCAATGGCCAAGTAGTCTGGTTTATAATCTCTGGACGTCACGGCGTGACAGCTGTCATTGTCATTGTCAGTGTCTGTCTATGTGTCAAAAACATCGCATCGCATCTGTGTTTACAATTTTTGCGAGTTTTGTACTAATTTAGTACTACTACTAAATTAAGATCAATTAATAAATATTTTTTACACAATGTCACCATTGGCAATGAAAATCCATTCGAGTTCATGGATGTACACGCTCAGAATGATTGTATTAGTTTATCCGACATAAACCAACCGTAAGATTGCTAACCTCCAGTTGATCAGATAAATAACAGTATTTTACTAAACCAATTTCTTACTTTATACTATTTTCCGCACAGTTCAGTAACTTTCTTGTACGTCACATTCCAGGTATAAACATGACTATAAACAGTCATGGTGGCGTGCTAGGTCCAAGATATTCACCAGTGGAACAGAGGTTGAGCGTCCTAAATGCGATCTCACACCCGGGGCTACCGCACCCGTCTCACGCTTCCTTGCCGAGTCCTCGCAACGAGCCCATCGCCGGGCCATCAGGCTTGCCGCCGGTTCAACAAGTACCCTTGGTAAGCTAAACTGTAGAAAAAGAGATCGGGAACATTTTCTTTCACAAAGAATTAGAAAGTTTAAGACCTTGAATTTAAATTATTACAACTGTCGACAGATAATTGTAATATGCATTTGCAGAAACAAAACAAGTAAAAAAAAACAAATTGAAAGTGACTTAAAGAATAAAACTGTACAAATTAGATGTATACCAAAATAAAACTAAACCTATAAATTAAAAATTCCACCAAATCACCATTGCTGCTTATTGTGCCCAGAAGGCTGGCAGCGTTTATACCTTGCTGGACAGCAAGATTAATCTGATGTTCAAAATAGTTGCCAACCCGCTGGCCAACATCTGTACGCCATGCAGATATCTAACTTTCATGGTGTTGGCTTATTTATAATTAGCCTAAAAATATATATTTGACGCTGATTATGTTGAAATTCTTTGGAGATTCAGGTGCTCGCCAATGATTGAATCAAAGTTAGTTCTCCGTAGCACAGCGGATCCTTGTAATAATCTGAATATTAATTATCTTTGGTCGAATTAAGTTTTGGATGTTGAAACAGTAAAAATTGAAGTATTGCTTTTTAGCCTATTTTTGTAAATATGCTAAAACCAAAAAAGTTCCATTAAAAAAATAAAGTATACACAATAGTAAATATTCTCTGATCTCAAAATACCCTGTCTGTATTCCTCTAGTATATATTGAATGTTATTTAGACTTTTATTGGTACTGTTATGTTTATTTTTGTGTATTTTCAGTCATTAAAGAAAGAAGTTGATTGGGACAGGAGCAATGAGGATAAAGGGGGCGAGTCATCATCTGACTACAGAATACAACATGAGTCTGTAAGTACTCCAACTGTAATTACACTTGTTCCACATTAAATATAATATTGTGCAAGTAAACCATGGAATCTTAATCCTTGTTCATATGAATAAGCAAAGATAACAGAACAATTTAAATCAATTTACCTAAGACAAATGTCTGAGTGTTTGATACTGTCTGAGTATATGGAATGGACAAGAAAAAATATTTTAGTTCGAATTTAACCACATACTAGTGCAGTAACAAGCACTCAGATGTTTACCTTACTGTTTAAAGAATGCATGGTTTACCACTGTTAATAATGTTAAAAGTTATTGTAGTTAAAATATTGTCTTTTTTGTGGAACTGCTGTTAAATGACCATGTTGTTGTAGTTTAGCATTTTATTTTAAAATTATCACAACAGGTTTATTTGCCTTGATAAATAGAAAACAAAACAACAACAAAAATTGTTGACATTAATATACTCGTAATATTCCACTTAGCTACAGGCATGGTTGTGATAATTTTTCAATGTTGAATTGTGCATGTTTTATGTGTTACATTGTCAGTACTTCCAATTTTTAAACTAATGATTAAATCTGGAACACAAAATAATTATTCAGTCACTTCATTACCTTGTTTCAATTAAAATTCACAGCAATAAACAAGATTACATGTTTGTAACTTCAAGCACAGATATTTCATTAAAGTGTGAGACACATTTACACAGTTAAAAGTTACTTTATTAAAGAAGCAAAAACATTTTAACCAATTTGGATGACAATAGTGTGCTGCTAAATTCCTGTTGCGCACAACTAAAGAATAGTGAGATGGCCCAATTTAAAGCTTTCTTAGTGGAACATGTTAAACTAACAAGTATTACACAAAAAACTTGAAAAATTACGTTCAATATCTGTCTAGAAATGAGCGCAAATAACTAGCAAGAACCACGTTAAATTCATCGAAAAATAGAATTTGTCTCCTGAAAAAGTGTGTTTCCTTGCCCAATCATACTTGTATTATGCAGTGTAGTTATTGATGTTTTAAGTTATGTGGACGTTGATTTTTAATTCAATGCATGCTTGTTTGATATGCTGCGCTATTTTCAACATCGAGTACTATGCCTTGCTGTCAAGAAGTTGACCTTCATTTTGTTGGCCATCATTTTTATATCCATTCATTTTGTTTGATATATATTTTGGGCAGATGTATATTTTAACTTTGGCCATATACATGCATTTGTTTGTGTACGAATCGGTGATTCAGTACGCGCGCGTTGCTAAACAACAAGGCACTACGCGTAGCCGGCTCCCGGGTCACTCCTGCACATTTATTGGGCAAAAATGAGCGTCAACTTCTTAGATAAAGGAAAATTAAAAATTAACCGAGACTGCATTACCATTTAGACAGTAGTGGTAGCGATATTGCACACAGTTTGGTCCATGGACAAACAGAAGACGAAAAAAGAAGTTGATGTTCTTTTTTGTGGTTGCAGGAGTACGAAGGGTCAGCTAGGGTGCGAATTGAGGAAGGGGAGAGAGGGTACCCTTGCATACACTGCGGCGCCGCCTTTCCTCACCAGAGCAAACTGACCAGGCACATACTGACCACTCACACGCTCGACACACTGAAGTACCGCGACGCGATACTGGGCAGGCCGCTGGGGTTGCCCTTGATGGCTCAGTTCACTGACTCCCCGTACATGACCATGCCGACGGAAGAGTCGCCCATAGATTTGGACCTCGGGCCCGTCGAGCCTGGGAACGTAGTGCTGTGCAAGTTTTGTGGAAAGAGTTTTCCCGACGTGTCGTCGTTGATAGCACACTTACCAGTGCACACTGGTGATAGACCATTTAAATGTGAATTTTGCGGAAAGGCGTTCAAGTTGAGGCATCATATGAAGGACCACTGTAGAGTGCATACTGGTGAGTTACTTTCTTTTTTTAACTATTACAACATTTTGGATATAGATTGTCGTGTGTCTAAGTGTAGTATTTGAATTTTACAGGTGAAAGGCCTTTTCGGTGTGTTTTGTGTGGAAAGACGTTCTCTCGATCAACGATTCTAAAAGCTCACGAGAAGACACACTATCCAAAGTATGCGCGCAAGTTTCTGTCACCAAGCCCCGTTGATACAGAGGAGGAAAGCCCACACCAATGAGGATGGATGGCTATAGTGTACAATTAACGTATGAGTGTATATTAGCCAATAATGTACCTTGATATCGGAAATAGTCAATGTGAAGCGAGCAGTGGTATCGATTGAACAAATGGAGGACAATATGTTGTAATTTATTAAGAATGTGATTAAAACGCCGCAACTGTGATCTGAACGATATGAATAATATTTGATATTTCAATAGATAAATGTCACACAAAAGTGGTTACTTCTTGGATTTACTTTTCGAAGATGAGCGTTTATGTTTCTCATTTCCTTTGCTTATTCTTTATAAGCGTTTGGAACATTAGGTGCTTTATTTACGCTTTAGATAATAATTGAAATCTCATCGTAGGATGGGTCTTGTAGACGGCATAGCCAAAGTTAGCTAGTGAAGTAAAACTTCTTTTTTATCATTTGTGTTAAATCGAAAGTGACGTGAGTGGCTTTTCTTTTTCTTTGGAGTGTTCGCTCACTATCCGGCTTCTTATTTCGGGACTGTTACTTATCACGAGCTCTCATGTTGGTTGCCATTTCAGAGCTATTCTTTCCAATAAACCAAGATTGTAACGTAACACATTGGTTTAGAGCTGAAGTAACCTTAGAGACTTGCGTATTTATTATAAGTAGTTCATCTCTCAGAGTTGATTTGATAAACCAAATTAAAGATTGATAATGAGTGCTTTAAGTATTATTATTAGAGACCATAGAACAATTGCACTCAATAAAATATAGTTTGTATGAATAAAAGAATTAGGAATATGAGATTTATACTAATTTTATGTCTTTCGAAGTAAATGACGCACGCTCCCCTGAGGTAATTCAAAAGCAATATTACGACATATAAAAATGTAAATAACATATAGTTTGATAATATCGGATTTATAGGAAATTTATTAGAATGTAAATTATGCTTCAGTAGCTCGGTATTTGGTGACGTGGGGAGGCGGTGGATGTGATCCTGGGAATCAAAGCTTTAACGCTGTTTCGTGCTGTCCGATATCACCTATACCTCTTCATCCGACACCAGATCAACCATTGTTCACACATTTTAAATATTAACAAACGTTGAAACCGAAAATGAGATGCAAGAGGCATAGTCTGAATATAAATAATATATATTAAATTTTCTATCTATTTTCGTACTGCAGAATCATGTTGTTTTATCGTAAAAAGGAGTTTCAAATGTTTGCTAATATCGTTTAATTTTATTTTACTGGATTTCACTCGACCCTTGCTTTATTTTAAACATCATGCAATTGTATTTTAAATAGGTACTGGTAAACATTTGGAACTTTACGCACAACCACTGTGTTCATTCAATTCACAGAGTCTAATACAGGGATATTTTTATGAATTGTAACCATTCATTTTAATTTCTTATGTTCACTCTCGACAGATGCCGTAGCAATTTTAACGGATTTTCAAAATCTTTTCTGGCTCTCAGTTTTCCGAACCAGAACTATTTGTATATAAATTTCACCGGGACATTTGATCTAAAGCTTTGATTTGGTATTGATTGGAAGTTGGCTCACTATAGTCTATAAGGTTTCTTGGTAATATTTCAAATGTTATTCTTGATTTGCTCACGGTACTCCCTAGAACATACAGTTTTGTTTTAAGACCGAATATCATTATTGTAAAAAATACATAATAGATAGTCTAAACTAGTCGATAAAATCCTATAATTTCATAATCTATGTGACCTAAGTACATGGGGACATATCATTTTAAGTATCAAAATCAAGTGTTTGAGCACATGTCTTGACGTACCTCCGTAACTTTGTGTTGGAGTGTAGGTACTAGTACCTAAATTAAATTATGCTATCAGTTTCTATTCGGATGAAGGCGTTGTAGGATCATTTCAATATCTTAATTATAAGAGAATTATTAGCTTTTTATTTGAAAATTATCAAACGAAAGTATTATAGTAATATTAGGAAAAGAACTGTGATATACAAAAGTAAGGACACCATCTGGGAGCTAAAATTTCGATCTCAGAATGTGATGTGGACTGTTTACGCGTTTTTAAACTGAAAGATTGTTTTTTGTGAATAAGTAGCAATTGCAACAAAATTTTAAGCTCCGGCTTTATGAAATTTAATGAGAATTAACGTTTGAAGAAATTAAAAACACTAACTTATCTTATTTAATATTATTAGTATTTAGGCCTATCATCGTTTAAGTGCTACTTGTCATTGTTCTTTTTAAATAAATTATAATTTTTACTGTTTTTAGTAATTCTACCTTCAGATTACTTTCGAGCTAAAACTTGTTCTAAACTAAACTTTGTAAACCATTTTTTATATAAATATTAGGCGAAGAAAACTTCCATTGCTTGACTCTTCCATGTAATAAACGTGTTACCTTTCAAGCGTTGTTTACTTTTTCGATGTCTTTTGCACAAATGCACAGTAAACGCCTAACATTCCGAAATTATTCCAGTGTGGGCAAAAATATTATTTTTATGCAAATGCCACCGATATTTTGTAGTTGTATTTATAACGTATTTGTTAAGTAAGTCTTAATAATATCAATTGCCACTTTATGTCCGGGAGTACCGTTTGCCTGTACTTATGTGAGGAGCGACTATCAAAAGAGTTTTATTGTTTAGATGGTACTTACTTGGTTTTATGTTTTCTAATTGACTTTCCAACTTACATACTTACGAGTCAATTGATTGACGATGTAGCGCCCCAGCGCCACATTCGTTGAATAGCTGAACTAAACGTCGAGAATTTCCCAAAATTATTAAGACAGTTATTTCTACAGCATTCAGAGTAATAATTATGATTTATAGCGAATTGGTTTTTGGTGTAATGCAATAAAATTATTTTCGGAACAAATGAATAATATTTATGTAGATCATAACTAGATAGATTTACACTAAAATCCAAATTGAAAATGCCATCGAAGAAAATGTACTCTTTTGAAGTCGCTAGTTGTATATTTTTAGGTTGAGTTGTTTGTTTTGGAATGTAAAGATATTATAATGTGTATTGAACTTACGATGTGGTAGTGTTTTAGAAAGCTCTTCCAAACGCACGTGGTGAAGCTAATTAGAATATTAATAGAACGCGCTGTCACTGACCACGTGGAGATTGTTTGTACGGTTAATTAAAAATGTAAATGAATGAATTAAGCGCGTCTATATTTAGGTCATTTACGACACACAAATTTTATACACATTCCACACAAACTAACCGCTGCTTGTACTTCTGAACTGTTCTTATTTGCTTCTGATTTTTCCCAGTGATTTCATTTCTCACTTTCTGTAAAATATTAGCTAAATTACCGCTAGTTTGAAGCGGAACACCAAAATTAAATGTTGGTATATAAATATAAAAAAATGTAATGCATTTTAGATATAGATTGGTAGATGCGCTACTTCCCGGAGCTAGGTTGTTTAAAATGTCTAGTAAGGCAAGAAAATTAAAAAGACACGAATGTTGCTATTTGAAAAGCTGCACTCTTTTTGTTTTTCGGAGTCGAACGTTACCAAACCTTTTAGCAATATGAAACCTTGATTAATGTTCCTCTTCTTATTTTAAGAAAGATTGAATATTTACAATTTACATAAATAATTAATAGCAATAAATAAATCAATAATAATGAAGCGAATTATCAAATTTGTACGAGTTTTTATCGAAATAGTTTTATAATAGAACAGAATGCAGTTGAAAAGATATTTTGTTTCCTAACTTTCAGAGGTACTATTTATTAATAATCAATTAATATTTATGAGTAATAATATTAATAGAACTATATCTTTATGTATTGACATGTTGTACATAGACAGTATGGTGAATGTTGTTAGTCAATTGTAACATACATAACATGAACAATAGTTGTTACGACCCCCAAGTGCAGTTATTCAAATCTTAACATAAATCTAATGTTGCCACGCCCCTGCAAACTCACGCCGTTAGCACAAATAAAATAAATACATAAGAATGTGTTTACATAGTCATTTTACTGAAGTATCTACAGAGCATGGTAAATTTATAAACACTAGCACGAGAAACGTTGGTTTTCAAAATTAGATTTAATGTAGATTCATTTTACTTCAAATTGTGACCACAGTTTTATATTTAGAGTGCCTCTTGCCTATACAAGACTTATATAAAGGCTGCAAATCATGGAATATTATATGTAGCAAATAAACTATTGTAAAAGAATGTACATTTTATGGTGAAAATTGTAACTTGCGTTATGATATGTAGCCGCGGACAGAAACGTCCAGACGTCCGTTAGCTGGCGGGGCTTACTGTCATCAAAAGTGCAAGTGTTTTAAGGATTTCCTTGATTTGACTTTGCAAAAGCAAGTGGCGTCTTCTGTTTTTTATTTGTCACTGATTTGCAGTAGTTTCACCATCGAGATCATGCATGTTAGTGTATTTCAGATGCTAAACCACGTGTCACACCATCTCGGTAGCTAGCGCATGCCAATTTTGCGATTTCTTATTTCTAGCAGCCAGGGGTGTTTTACGTCGTCAGTAACTAGTTTTATTTAAATTAGCCTTTAGTGTGTTAATTTAAGTTTCGTCCACAAGATCGAGATGTGTAGGTTCAGTGGGAGTGTTAATTGTGACTTAATTAACCTACCATTTTTAAGTGGCATACCTAAATATAGAACTTAATTGCAATTTTTCTAAGTTCCTGTAGGTTTATTAATTATTGTATATTGTACAATTTGTTTTAATAATAACGTGTTTAATATAAATGATTTACATTTTAAACGTTTGTGACTACTATATATGTTAGCATAATATTTAAAACAGCGTAAGTTACTGTTGCTGGAGTTTTGGTCGAGTTAGGCTTTCCTTTAAAACAAAACATGGGTAGAACGTGTTTAAAGTTGGAAGTGATTTAGCTGTTTTTAAAATTATGCTATTATCAATTTTTATTCAGCACAAGTTCAAATAAAGTAGGTCCACCTAATTTATAGAATTGTTTCTTCATCGGTTAATCGATGTATTTTCATAAGCTGTTTAATTTAACAATCATTGTTGACATTGTAGATTAGATAAAAATCTGTTTTGCCTTTTAACAATATTATCTATTAAATAGTTGATAATGTTGTAACAAAAGCTGAACGTTTTGTTAAATAATATATTGCAGCGATCATAGTTACAGAAATATCAGAAAGATCGAGGATCAAATTGGTGTAATGTTTCGTCAATTGTGCAACAGTCTTAACGGACACCCTTTGCTGTTGATCATTGTAACTTTTGAAACAAATATAAGCATATCATAGCTGTAAAAATACAATTTTGACAAATAAAAGCTCTACAATCATTACAAAACTGTTTTTTTACTCTCATCCGAAACCTGTCATGCATTTTAGAGGTACGTTCGTCTAATTTTTGAAATTTATAATAGCTGTCTTATTACATGTAGTATTTCTGTCAGTGACTGGATAACTTTCTTTACAGATGTGTCTAGATATGACGTGTGCTTCGCCGAGCATCCCAAGCCCCATCCCGCCTCGAAGTCCCACCGCCATGCCGATCTGGTCGCCGCTGCTGGCCCTGCAGGCGTGCCGTTTGCGAAGGTACCTCAGCGACGACTGCATGTCTTACCAAAACAGGCACTTGCTCCACTCCGAAAGACGTCGCTGCGGAGTGTGTCTCGCCTCCTTCCCTTCCACATGGCTCTTGGAGCGCCACGCGGCCTTGCAGCACGCCTCGCAAACCTCGTGCGACGACAAACCTTTCGTCTGTGAACAATGCGGACAAAGCTATCGGTACAGATCTGCTTACGTCAAACACCGAGAGCAGAATCATCGAGCCAGACTGCCAGCTGACAAATTGTTTACTTGTGACGTATGCGGCATGCAATTCCGTTACCTGAAGTCCTTTAAAAAACATCGCCTAAACCATACACTGGAACGCCTTCATACCAAGAACACTGATCCAAACGACAGTATTGATCAGGTTTCTAGTACTAACGAGGCCTTGTTAGGTCGATGCGGCGAGATGGATCTTTCCATGAAAAAGAAAAGTAGGGCTGAGACCACCAGGAGTCCCCCTATTGAAGTTCACGATGAACAAGATAGTACTGTGGATTCGAATGGACCGACGGACTCTATAGTTACAGTCGACGATTCGAATGACTGTAGAAACTCGAGCGCTGAAAGCGAGACAAAAAGAGCGGACACTCCCGCCGAGGAGAGAAGGCGCGTGCCGGTGTCGTTTGCCAGTGTTAGTTCAATTGCTGATAGTTCTGAAAGCGAGTCTCGCCCCGACAGCAAGAACGACAGTGCGAGTTCGCATTCCGGTATCTTGGGGTTCTTGCAGAACGATGAGAGACAGAGAGACAGGGAGAGGAGATTCGCGTGTCCGTTTTGCGGGAAATGCGTTAGGTCCAAAGAAAATTTGAAGTTGCACGTGAGGAAGCATACCGGGGAGCGTCCCTTCGTCTGCTTGTTCTGCGGGCGCGCGTTCGGGGGCAAGAGCGACCTGACGCGGCACCTGCGCATCCACACGGGCGAGCGGCCTTACCACTGCGAGGCGTGCGGCAAGTGCTTCGCGCGCGCCGACTACCTGTCCAAGCACCTCACCACGCACGTGCACAACGCGCGCTGATGCGCGCCCGCCGCCGGCCCGCCTCCCGCCGCGCCGTCCTCCGTTCAATATTCGCATACCTCTATATTTATTGACCGAGTCATATTATAACGTTAAATCGGAATATTTTTTAATACATTTTTAAACTTTACACGAATGATATAAGCAGGTTTCATTAGACGCTCACTGGACTGTTTTTATTTTGGAGTTGTTTATGAATAGGTAGTTAATTCGATAATTTTTGATAATCTTCTAATACGATATCTTGACACGTAAAGATAGACAAAATGAAGAGATCTAAGACGGCAAATATAAGATTTTAAGTCAAATTCGATTTTTTCCAATTTATTTACACACAGAAATAGTTTTTTCGAATGCAACCTAGCTAGTTGATTATGGGGACTCCTGTATCGAAGTCCCTGTTGGTCTTTGTATCCGTTGACGAACGATCAATGCTACCGCGCAATACAAACGGGTGATAATGTTATTAGATAAATACGTAATTATGTATGATTTTATTCGTTTTGACGCCACTTTTTTGTCGTTTACGAGAATAATGCTTGAAATATTTTCATTTGCCATATTTTTATATGTCACTGTAATTTTAAGATTAAAATAACTCATTCCATTGAAGAGTAACTAGAGAATTGGTAGTCGCGACGATAGGTACATAAGTAGGAGAATGCAAAAGCTGTGATTTGTACGATTAAGACCAGTCAACCAGTTTAGGACATCGAAAACGTTTTGTATATTTTAATTTAATAAACTAGGCGAGTAATTTAATATCGCGTTAAAGTAAATAAAGGTAGATTTAAGAAATCTCTCTGTGCCAAAACACTTACCTCATACAAATAAACAGATGTAGATAAATGAATTTTCAACCATTGTTTTCGTAGTCACACCTGCGTTGGTAAAATGTAAAATGGCGGCGTTAATCGCCATTGATTTACTTTAGTAACGTGGGTGCGTCTAACCAGATCTTGATTGTTTTGTTTTATTAGATATGTACAATTTATACAATTAGTTCAAACTTGTAGCATTTTTACTTTATCTATTTGTACAATGAATCCAGTTTTTCGTCCAGTCGAACCGAGATGCTCCTACTATAGCCAAGGAGCGGGTGACTCTAAATAAGTTAAGTTACTGCGTTTTAGAGAAAATACTGGTCTGCACTGTTTTATTCACCGATCTATAAGACATTGATAACTGCCGTATATGTGATATTTTTTTCTACGTTAATGTGTTTGTATGTAAAATGTATGCACGATGGACTACCCATCCAGGAACGATACGGATCCGATTACCTAATAACTCAAAAGGTGTGCGTACAATTATATACTAACCCATTTTCGCTGGATTTCAGTGTAACTATAAAGTGTCAATTATGTACTCGATATAAAAATAAGATTTATGACCGACAATTTAAAACTAAGTAATTTTATTAATTAAGCTCTGCAGACCAGTGTATTTTTCAAAAATATTAATGCAATAGATGTAGTAAGTAATTATGAATGTCTACATTTTATAACATTTTTATTACTGTTGATTACAGACAATGCAACGAAACTAAAAGTGAAACAGGAAATATTCGAATAATTTCAATCACACATTGAATATATTCTTAACTACAGTAAGCGTTAGTATTTTTTTCAAATAGCTTTTGTTAAGAAATGATTCAAATAGATATGAAGATGTACTGTTGTTATATACTGGTTTATGTTTGCCAGAGGGATTTAATAAGTAATATTAGGTAGTCGAAAACTTCTAAGTATAAACGAGAAGCAATACTCTGAATTTTTATTTTTACTACTATTTAAATACTCTTTACAATTTTGCAGAGATAACACAGAAACTGGTCTATATAAGTTGAAATCCTCTTGGTACTATGAGAGTCGAAAATCTTAAAAAGATTAACACATGCCATGAAAATTTAAAACGTATGTACTTAATAAATAGTTGACGGCTGTATAATGGATTCGCTCTTTTCATATTAAAGTAAACTTTTCTAGCTAAACGATTTTAAGATAGCAAACTTTCGTAGGACATTTTCTAGCGATATGCTTTGCCATGTAGAGCTTTTACTTTGAATTGTTTATTTTACAATAATACGACAGCAAAAACTACAAATAAAATTCCACTTCTTAAATATAGATTAGTTTCGTGTTAGTTCTGTAAATAACGAGTTTTTAACAATACCATCGAAATAAACAATGAAAATATGCAAAATTGTGTATAATGTAGATATTTGCCATTAACGTCAAATTTAAAATAAAATAATAATATAATATATTAATATTCGAAATTGATGTTGACTGTTTTTATAATTATATGATCGGTAGTTACTTGATGTTGTGGTGTAATTAGTGTCTTATAGACTTAAGGTATAACCACTCAAAGTTACTCGGCTGCCGCTTCGCGGCCTGGTGTACTCCGAACCCCGATTGTTGCCACTTTTATACATTGTAAGTAAACAGTTTTGATATTCCATGATATTGATAAGTTTATTAAAGAGCATCAGGTCGACGCGTTCCTAACTTTGAGTGGTTTATTATTTTGAACTCTCTTAGTGTTAACTATTGGTGTGGCATTCTCTATATTTGTTCATGTAATATAAATATCTCTAACATAAATAATTTTAAATCAGATTCTTAATTATACTCAGCACTGCAGAGGATTGTAAATATGCGAGTGCTAACCAGGACAAATGTGATAAACTAGAATGTAAGGGATTTTTCTGTTTCATTTAAACTTCTAAAGAATTTTAAAAGGGCTAAAATTTTACCAGTTTTAATTACAATATAAATTTTGTGACATATCTTCTGATGATACTTTGTTTTTTGATATCATTACGTCATTTAAATGATACACGATTTACACAGAACAGGCTGTTAAATGAATGGGCATTATTTAATTAAGGTACGAGTTATTTCTCATGACGCCAAGGACTCTACGGCAGAACTTTTGGTAACTTACCTCTGCTCCTACCAAAGTCTGGTTAGCTAGATAAAGGAAGGCGCGAACTCCGATTCAGTAAGGCAACGAGTAGAGCTACGTTGACGCACAATTTTAACCACTGTAAATCGTTATATCTCCGTCCATTCGAAATAATTATGAGTGTATTTCATTTCTTTAAACTTACACGTGTGCATTGAGAATTCGGTGTGGGTTTCTTCTATTTCTTAGTTTTTGTACGGTTTGCTTCTAACTGTGTCTAAAAGATACGGTGAACCGAAGATACATGAAAGTAAACAGTAATGTTAAATAGTGTAGTCAAGTGAAACTGTGGGCACTACCGGTTTAGGTTTTTCTACTGGGATTTAATCTGTAGTAATTAATGTGAGATGAGGAGATTGCTATGTTGTGATATTAATTTAAGTCGCCGCAGCAGTGGCGAGAGTGTGGTGGTTCCAGCGTACGCGATCCAACGAAGACCGAATCTAGACTGATTTTCGGGTAGCAGTAAAGTAGGCCAGAAGTTTCTCAGTCAGTAAGTTGTATTCGTAATAGACGTTGATTTGAAAAATCTTCAGAGCCAAAACAATGCAATAGTTCATGTCGTTCTAAAACAATAAGAGAGTTTATTTAATTTTAAACAAGACGTTATACAGAATTTTTTATATACCAATCTTAAATTATTTTTTCAGATGTATTGATTTTTATACGTCTCCATATACAACGTGAATAGAGGTAAGTGTAGATATCGTAGATGGGTCTATTAACTGCGTGGTGCTACAATGTGTAAAGATATGTGATAGAAACTGTTCTACAGAGACATTTTATTTATTGAAGCTTCCATAGGTAACTAAATATAATCATTACCAACATAAAATATTAAACACGAAGATTTCAGCAATAATTTTGTTTAGATGTTATTGAGTAAGGGGTTTATTTTGGTCCAGTATTTCTAAAAGTATCTTGTGTCTCTAAGAACCAAAGTACCTATCCAATAATGTAAGAATGTGTTTGTTGAATGATGGTTAGCCTTTCTGGTGGGAAAAATAGGTTAAGTAATTTAGTCGCCCTGCCCTATGAAGATTGATGTGGGGCAAGGCGAGTCCGGGAGAGCATTGTTTTGAGTTATTTCCGCCTCTGCGATACCAGCGAGGATACAATTTGGCGGCAAAATCTGTCTATTTATATATATATTATGTAGGTAGTTAGTGAATTTCCAGTAAGATTTTTTCGTCGGCGATTGACAACCATTTTGAAAAATGTGTTAAAATTAATTTATCATTACTCTTAACAACGGGGATGTGTTATGTTATAGTTTTAACTACTTAAATGTATTTTTATGTTGACCTAACTCAAACTCAAAAGTCTGTGCTCGATTGCCAGATAAACAAGTCAAAGCGGTTCGTAAATTATTTAATGATTATTTAGTGAAGTTTGTTTGTGTTGAAGTTATGTACATGTCTAAAACCTTGTATAATTGTACACTATAAATAAGTATCTGTAGATTAAAATTAATTTCTTTCATTTTAAACCCATAGTTTGTAGTAAGTACTTGCTGTTAAAAATAATATATTTTTATTTTTAGTTTACCTTGTCAATTTTCAGATAATATTATTGATTGTTATACAGATGGTGTCATGTTTTTATAATTTTAAGATAATGGATAAACCAACTACGTTTATATAATTTCGTGAACACAATGACAACAATAAAATAGTCCATTTCATTTAAGTATCTTGTCCATTGTCCAAATTAACTTAGGCATAGTTCCATATTTTGGATGTGTATTATATCTACGATCTAAATTAAAGCTATTGTGTATATTATTTCATTCAATATCGATGTGCGAAATTATAGTAAAAGTCTTGGATCTCTAAAAATAAGAAAAAAAAGACAAAAATACTTTACTAAATTTCTAAATGTGCAATAAATGTGTGTTGTAGTGTTACCATTAGGCGTAAATTTTTTAGCAGCAAAAACATTCTCACCAAAACACTATACCGCAATCGTTGACGATTTGTGTGTTCAACAAGTAATTGATCTCATTTTTATGTTGGTGAGAATGTGTTTGTGGCACGATAAATTGAATATTTGGCACTTTCAAAAAAGGCACATTTTCCTAAAATAATTGAAAACGGTTTGAAAACGTGTTGAAAATGGATTTGTTGGCAATTAATTTCATAATGAAATATACTTGTTTCATTAATTGAAGCGCCTTTCATTTCACCGTTTCGTATTTCGCTACCTGACGCCCGCTCACGGTTACGTTTTTGTTGCGAAAATGCTCGTCGCAAATAAGACAGAGCTTTAGGTATACTGCCCTGCTGACGTGAAAAGACGTAGTACTTAGACGCCTAAGTAAGTAAGTAGGTAGGTATTTCCTTTAAATAGGTTTAGGCAATAGGCATCCTGTCACTTAGGTACATATATCTCTTTTGTGTAACTTAGAAACTAAACAAATGGGCTAAAGATAGCTGTAAAGCGTGAAATAGTCAAGATTTTGACCATGTAGAGTTTTGTCCGCTCTTACCCCGTCTGGGAATACAGGTGTGATGCGTATTTTTGTGTGTATCTTGCATTTTCAATGAGTTCTAAGTATTCATTGTTTTAAATTATCAGAACCGTATATTCACATACATTCCACCCGTGTTCCCAAATGGGGTAGGCAGAGCACACGAAACGCTACAGAGACAAAGCCATGGCTACATCCCGATTCAGAGCCACTTTTAGCATAATTTTAAGTGAAATAAAGATGTATACCTAAGAATAACAAGTCGCTAGTTTGTAGCTTAAAATATACTTTAACCTAAAGCGTCAAATCCACTGACAGCGCAAACGGAGCGACGATGAACGAAACACCTTTTTCCCGGTCGGTGCTTTGTGCGGTCTCTTTCGTACAATTTCGAATTTTACAACTGATATCATCACGCCATTGATACAGCATGGAATTAATCTGAAATACATACATACATCCTTATCCTTACTAATATTATAAGTCAGAAAGTGAGTTTGTTTGTTTGTTTGTTTGTTCCGCTTTCACGCCGTAACTACTGAACCGATGGCTTTGAAATTTTGCAGACATAAAGATAAAAGTCCGGATTAAATAATAGGGTACTTTTTATCCCGGAAAAAATGATGTTCCCGAGGGAAAACAAAAATATAGTTTGCTTGATAGATCGATATCAATCGACGATAGATCGATATCGATCGATCGATAGATGATAAATCGATGGCGCTGTGTGTCGTTTGAAACGAGAAGTTTTCTTATAGTTGTGCTTTATACCGCAATATAACCGAGTTCCACGCGAGCCCAGCCGCGGGCGGAAAGCTAGTACATATGTACATATTGTCACGCCTGTATTCCCAAGAGGGGTAGGCAGAGCACATGAATTCAAAAATCCAGTGCCACCTTTAGCAATTTCAGGGTAACCAGATGGTTAAACGTGATATTGCAGCCACAGGTTGCTAGCCCATCGCCAACAATACACTAACCCTTTCCCAGAGTCGATTCTTACGACACCCACGGAAAGAAAGGGAAAGAAAAATACTGTGCACAGACACCAAAACGCGAGATATATGAAGACGGTCAATTAACATATACCGAAGTAAATTATTTGATTTTTTTACACAACTTTCCTCAGAGTGTACCTACCTACTACTTATGTTTATCCGAGAAAGTGTTTGCGCCTGTAAAATAATCTCTTGAACCAAACAATGATTATTAATTAATGTTGGGGCAGATGTTTGTATGATGAATACGAATGTTTGCTTTCGAGTGTTGGATGTTTATCTATATATAAGTAAGTTAATCCGTTGTCTAGTACCCATAACACAGGCATTAAATTGCTTACTTTGGGACTAGGTGATTGGTGTAAATATTGTCCAGTGATATAAAAAAAGTACCCATGCGATTCATAAAAGCTTTTGTAATTAGGCAGTAGAGCAAATTATCTTAGTTACATACATACAATCACATCTATGTTCCCAAATGGTGTTGGCAGAGCACACGAAACGTCACATAGTCAAAACTATGATTATGACTAGTCCACGCTTCGCAGCCACTTCTAGCATAATTTTTGGTTTGACAACATAATATGGAAGAGGTAGTATAATAGTGAGAGGTTGGTAGCTGGTTGCCTAAAGCATACCTAAAGCTTAGTAAGAAATTAAAAGCTCAGATTCTTCGCAAAAATTTTACGTTCGAACAAATTATAACATGGGTATTACCTAATGCGCGATTGTGCTTGTAACCGCCCAGTTATTGTCTCTATATTTTGTTAACTAGCGCTGTTCGCATCATTTGTGTGCACGTGTATATATCGTCACAGGTAAAAAAGAAAAAAATACAGTTAATCCCCTAAGAGTTATAAAATAATAGATCCCAAGACTTTGATTTGAAAAGAGCCCGTTGAGATTTCAGATATTTTGACATTCATAATATCTTTGTTACTGACCGTACCTGCTATAGAACCAATGGATTCCCAACCCACAATAGATCCTGTTAACAGTATACGTCACAATGACATTGTGTAACTCGACAAAGGAATTGTTAACGTTAATTGTGACAGAGTTCAACGGTGGGACGGAAATCAATTGATTCGACAGTACATGTATACCTACTCACATAGAGATGCCGTCATTGTTTATTACTTACACACATACATAACGTCTGTATTTTCAAATCGGGTGGACAGAGCATTTACGAAGCGCTACATAGACAAAATCATTCTTAGCCATTTCTAGCACATTTTATTTAGACACTTTTCTATTCTTTTAATCATCATAATTTACAAATTTTAGTAGATATTCTATCCACATATAAACCGACGAAAAAACCAACTCTTCGGGTTCTAATGGATGCCTTCTCTAAAGCTGTTAAGTTTCACAGAAAGATGCGATGATCGAAACCTGAATACGAAATACGGCGTACACTCATAGAGCTGCCGTAAAAGGGTCCGCGTTAGGCTCGTAAAACTCCGCGAAACCAATCGAAACCGAATAAAAATGCTTTAAAGTCATACCGAAACGGTCGTAACCATAATTTAGTTCCCATCGAATACCAACGTAGCTTATAAAAGCTATCGATTGCCGTAAAATAATGGATACAAATCGTGTTAAAAATTTTTCATTGTCATCGGCCGTTCGAAGAGCTGGCCTCCCACCACCCTATCGAGATTATTGATACGCCCTTGACCTAGTTTAAGTAGAGCCCCATTTGTGACCGTTACAGAAAAATGGGTAGGAGTGAATTATTCAGACGTATAAATCAAAATGTTTTATTACTGAGAAAGTCTGAGCTCCAAATTGTTAAAGGAGAATTTGTGCCCTGCGTCTACGGCTTAGAGTTCCGAGCTCCGATGCTGTTGTGACAAAATGGGAGTTAATTTTGTGTACATACTTGCTCTAATAAAGAATGTCAACAAGTCGAGGAAATCTCGGGTAGGTATTTGCCTAGAAGCTACGTACGTGCGAAGGTACAGGTACGGACGCGGTTTTGCATTAAGGTTGCAGGCACGCACTGCTACGTGACAAAAAGCGCACCATGTCACACAAAGTACCTTAACTTATAGACTTCGACATCAAACTCGGTAAGATTTTTTATAGCGGGGGAAAGAAAAAGCGATGCGATAACTTACCCTGTGAAATGAGAGCCAAGCTCAATATTGTGATATATTATGTAGGTATAAATATGTCCTGGTTGTTGACTTCAACGACAAAAGAAGTGAGATCTAAATGGTGCCAATAATAAGTCTTGAAATTTATTTGTAACAACTTAAAATATATTTTCTTCTCATAACTTAGGATAATACTTATATTGTACCCAGAGGTCTGACTTGGCTAGTTTTCATTAACCCACGAATTAAATTTATAGGATTCGCAAGTTCTAAAGCTGTTATTTTGTTGGTTATTCCGAAAATTTGGCTCATAATCAATATGAATTTATTATAAAATCATCTTCTTTCGATATTGTTCTTTTAATCCATAAGTCCAAGTTTAAGTGTCAAATGCATCACATTCAAAAACATACTCGTAAAAAAAGTAAAATCAAATCAAGACTTTGCAACGGACGCATTTTACCAATCTGGAAGTTTCTCTCGAGCAATTCAGTAGTTATTCAGTTACGTTTAAAATGATCTTACAAACCTCAATATAATTTTCGAAGATATACATAAATACTTCTCTCGTACCTATGGTTTTAATTAAAAAAACTTGAGTTTAAGTTCAAAACTTTACCCCCAAAATGTATTTTTTATCTATTTATGTGTGAAATTTTTTATGTGGGTCACAGATATAGATTGGACAGTAGCTACAGTTCTTAGTTTCGGAAAAAAGTGGCTGTGACATACTGACGGACAGACAAACATACACACAGACATGACATAATCTATAAGGATTCCGTTTTCTGCCATTTGGCGACGGAACCCTAAAAATGATGATGCATTGACGTCGTTGTTGCTATACATGGAGAAGTGCGAAAATACCTTTTCCATGCAAAACCGTTGCGCGAACTTACTCACACTAACTTACAATCTTGCAAAGTGTGATTTCGAGAACTGTAGCATTAAATAATATATTTTAACTGTAGCATTATACTCGTACATGTACATGTTTGATGTGTTTGACATTGGTGCTGATAATAATGTAGGAAGGTACTGAATTCTTTCTCATCGTTGAAGCAGTTTCCAAGAAGCTCAATTTACAAGAATGGCTCATTATGGTTGTAGGATGATGATAAGTATTCTGTTAAAGGATGACTTCTTAATAATGTACTATTGTTGTTAATAGTGGTTTTATTAACATGATACATGGCTTACACGATAAAGTTGTTATCATTTAGGTATTTTATAGTTTTGTGACAAAGTTGTGTATATGTGTTACCTACCTTTATCTCGCGGAAAGAGCACACTCCCTGAATTAAAGTCAAAAAGAAGAATTGTGTATGGACTTTCTTATAATAGGTACATACATAACGTCACGCCTCTTGCCCACAGGGGTAGGGAAAGACTTCTTTATTCCGTTGCTACGATATCCTAACATACATCTTTTGCTTCATCCATATTCATTAATCTCTTCTTATGTGTAATAATTAATTATGCTCGTAGGTTTCGGGTAAGTAGGTACTTTTGACATGACCTGTTTCTAAAACCTCCGCGATTTGGTCACAGAACGTTTGTCTAGGTCTTCCTCTCCCAATGCACCCATCCACATACCCCGTATAAGTTTGCTAAGTAAATTTTCTATCATCCATCCTCTCTATATGACCAAACCAAGAAAGCGTACTTTTTTTTAGTATGTAAAACCCTTTTAATGTGCAAAATTTTAAGTTAAATACAGATAAGCCGCAAGTAAAAAGTACAAGGCGGAGTGACCACAAAAGGGATTTCTGTTAGCCAACCTCACATAACTCAATTCAGTAGTTAGTATGTTAGGTAGTGCAAAGCGTTTATGCTTGCAAGTAAGTAGATTAAAAACATTATAAAATCTTTACTGATACATTACAATTATTTTTTTCTTGTTATTTGTTTGTCTATAGAGGTTTTTCTAAGCGATAGACTTCGACTTTGCACTTCTTTCGTTCTTCATTACTTGTTAAACATTTTATATTTTATAGCTGCTGCCCGCAACTCCGCCTGCGTCGAGTTGTTTATCGCAATCCCACAGGATCTCTGTAGTTTTCCAGGATAAAATTGGCCTACGTCTTAAATCAAGGTGTCAGCATTTTACATACCAAGTTTCATTAAAATTGCTCCCGCCGTTCGGGCATGAAAAGGTACCAAACATACAGGAAAAATCCAAGATCTATGTATGGACTAAACTAACCTACTATTAGTTCATAAAAAATCGGCTTTACAAAATAGTGACAATGCCTTTAAGTCGTTTTCTTAGCACTTCTTGCTCTTACAGCCCCAAAGGCTTCAATAATGAACTTATTCTGAAAAACTCGGTATTAGATCAGGTTTAATACCTCCCCTACCCCATGTGTGGGTGAGGTGTCAGGTTCAGAATAACTCTTCTCTATTTCTTCTGTGGTTGTCGTAAGGTATTATTAATTGACAATAAGTAATAGCTACTCATTTAATTCATCTAATCATTCTAATCATTCATCTAATACCCACTCATTGGTAATTTACTTTACAACAATCAAATTCACAACCATAAGATGAAGTGTCCATTACTAGTGTGTGTTAACTTGAACTGTCCGTCTATAATTGGGGCTATTACCTTAGGAGGCGACTAAGGAAAATTGGTTAAAGTATGTGTTATGACATGTCATTATTTTAGAAACGTTAAAATAATATTGAAAAACCGGGTAACAGCGTCGTACGCCAATACTTAAGTACTTATTTACTTCACCAGAGCTTACGAGTACACTATGATTTCAGGCTGGGTAAGGTTCAAAAAAATTGTACCTAGTTAAGGGCTTTAATAAAAACAAAAGTTAATTGATTCTTTTGTGTTACGACAATT
>BHDV01015788.1:272376-307594 GCA_005406045.1 Adoxophyes honmai
CATACAACAGCGCATGCGACCTGTTTAAACACTCACAGCGTCCTTACTGACGAAAACAAGGAGAACTGACGCGGTGTAAATGAAATAGAAGATACAAGGCTATCGGTTAAAAATACGAGAAACGAATATAAATCATAAACTGTACACTTAGAGCCTAAAATGTGTAACTGCCGATGAAACGGCACTGCCGATGAAGGGGACATTTACCTTATGTGGCCGACCTAAGTCACTTTTAACTGCTATTTTCATATTATGAGAAATTGATTTACTCGCGTAAAGACTGGATTATTATTATTATTTTATACTTTTTTAATTACTTAGTCAAACATCTAAAACTTGGTTAATACAGAGTTCGGCAGTAAAATTGGCAAGATTCTAAGCGATGGAGTCAAGTTTCCGCATCGCTTTTACATGGAAAAGGGATGAACGACGTTATCCCCTCCACTTAAAATCTTGCCAAGTTTGTTGCCAACCACTATTTATACTAGACATCGAATAAACGTACAAAATTCTGCCTCAATAGGGATTCGAACCCGAAACCCAAGCTCCATAGCCAGGTTCTCCATCCACTGAGGCTATCCATCGTCAAAAGCTTTTAAACACAACAACTACGAGTATAACTAGATTTAATTAAGTAGGCCGCCAGCAATGCCTATTAAACAGCAACAAAGCCTGATAATATTCCGAAGGCATTTCGCGATTAGCTTGTCCGACAAACCTTGAATTTAAATAACTAGGCAAGCGAAGTGACCTACTTCAAACTTCCTATTTTAAAACCCAGTTTTTCACTTCAGCTATACTAAGTGGCAGGTGGTGACGGTCACTTGATATCTCGGGACTGTGGTAGGTGCTAAGGGAGCGTGTCTACCAGGGATATTTGGCTCTATTGGACGCTCAACAAATTATATTTCTTTCTAGTTTGGCTACTACAAAGGTATACCTCAAGATTAGACTTGCAACTGACAACTAGCCACATTTTTGCCATCACATTCATTATTATTGAAGCGCAGATGACGCATGCATAAGCGTTTCAAACGAGGTTCGCATGCAAACTTGTAATCTTAAGGACCCGAGCAGACGGCGTATTTAAAACGCGCAGAAGACGCGCGTTGCAGGAACGTGCGTCGCCCTTCGCCATTATACGTCGATTTTGGCGTTTAGAGTAAAACACGCGCCAAACGCTTTATAAACGCGAGTGTGAAGCGCGCTCGTAAGGCCCTGTCCAGAAGTACGCGCGTATTGGCCGCGTTTTGGAGTTCATTGCTTCTTTACGATGCGTCGTAATTTCATTAAGCGTGACAAATGCAGCAACGAATAGTCAAACGCGTTCAAAATCGCGGCGTATTCGCTCCTTCTGGATAGGGTCTTACTCATTTTAAAGCGCGTTCAAAGGGGCGGTGGAGGGGCAGAGGAGCGAATCAAAACGCAGAAGCTACGAGCGCCTACAACGCGTCTGTATTGCTGTCTGCGGATATACGCGCAGAGAAGACGCGCGTTGCGTCCGAATCTCGTTTGAAGCGCGAAAACGCGCGTCATCTGTTTTGGCGGCCCGATAGCCTAGCGGTTAGAGAACCTGACTGTGAAGCTTAAGGTCCTGGGTTCGATCCCCGGTCGGGGGAGATGTCTGTATCATGAATACGAATGTTTGCTCTCGAGTCTTGGATGTTTATTATCCGTTGTCTAGTACCCATAACACAGGAATTAAATTGCCTAATTTGGAACTAGGTAATTGGTGTAAAATATTGTCATGTGATATTTATTTATTTATTTATTTATCTGTGCGTTGAGTGCGCATTTTAAAAACGCAGCGAGCGTGTAATGATGCCAATGAAGTGCTTTCGGCCACGGCGGCAGCGTTTAGACGACACAGGTCGATGATGACTATGATGAGTCACGGATAGGACCGAAACATGACGAGCTAATCTCGATATAAAAACGTGAGTTTATCCGTTTTATTTCACTATGCGTCTTACTATGTGCCCCGTGTGGTGCCGGGTTAGTATAGCACCTCCCCCTTTCTTCCCTTGGGTGTCGTAAGAGTCGACTCTGGGAAAGGGTTAGTGTATTGTAGGCGATGGGCTAGCAATCTGTCACTGCGATATCACGTTTAACCATCTGGTTACCCTGAATTTGCTAAACGTGGCACAGGATTTTTGAATTCATGTGCTCTGCCTACCCCTATTGGGAGTACAGGCGTTACAATATGAATGAATTGTCTTACGTTTTAAATAATTCAAGTGTCACTTCTTGATACAAATTCGAAATACGGTTAAAAATTATGTCGCAAATAATTTTCCCAGTGGGCATGAAGCTTTATCCGCAAAATGTTCTCCTCAAGTTTCGAAAACCTTTAAGATGCTTATCAAACGGAACATCAACAGCAAGTGGGCAGGTATGTAGGTAGGCATTTGTTTCGGCGTGGTCAACCACCTACTTGCTATGAAATTTGAACTGAACGCTATTAAAATTGTTGTTTACCTGAAGTTTGCGGTAAAAAGACTTATGCCACAACTTCCCGAGGGGATAAAGGTAGGTGGATTCTCTTGTATTTGTTCTAAACAAGGACAATATCTAGCAGTTTTTTTCTTAGAATTATCTTAGAAGTTTAGAAACATAAATATATAAATAACTAACACAATCTTTTAGTGGAGTGCCGTAAGGTTTATACCTCGGAATCCAGGGACAGTCAATGAATCTTTACGAAACTTTGGAAATGTGTTTTTAATAGTATATAGAAAAATGTTAAAAAAAAAAATTGTGCGATCTCAATTTTTTTATTTTTTTTTTTAATTTTTATATAAAACATTTTTATTTAACAATCTTTTACAGAATAAATATAGTCAAATCATAACTTAAATATAATACAATAAGTAATTCACAAAAAAAAACAAAAATGAACAAAATAATAACAAAAGAAAGAACTTACAGAAACTAAAACTTACCAACTAATAATTAAAGAGTTTTATAAAAAATTAAAGAAATTATCAGTTTTTATTACCGAGTAATGCATCCTCTAGCCGATCGCCATGCATGTATGCAGTTTTTCATTAAACGCACGAGTTTATGATGAAAGTTTTGTAGCATGTCTGCCCATTCTTCCTCGACCACGGTCTTAAGCTGTTGCAGGGTCTTAGGCGCAGGATTTCCAGCTCGAATTTGTCTCTTGAGGACGTCCCAGACGTGTTCTATTGGGTTCAAGTCCGGGCTCCGTGCTGGGCAACCCATTGCAGAGATATTGACCTCTCTTAGGTACTACTGAGTGATCCGGATTGAGTGAAGTTTGGCTTCCATATGCGACTCATTCTTCGATGCAGGATTGCGAAAATCGCTCTCCAGGCCTTCGGTAGACCCTCTCCCTATCGTCGTTTCCAAAAAAAAAACAATCCTGCACTCGTCAGAGAAAAGTACCTATAGGCTTCCATTGCTCAAGTGAAAAATTTTCATGTTCCCGAGCAAAGTGCAGTCGTACTTGACGGTGGCTCGGGGCGAGTTTAAGACCAATCTCAACTTTGTGTTAAGTTAAATTCTTCTCTGTAAGTCTCCTTCTAACATTCCATCAGCTTTTGGACACATTTCGGGTCTCTCGGAGCTTCTGCTGAAGCTAAAACAGCGTTGAGTAGTCGATTTCGTAGCGAGTTGACAACAATGAAGCGGTTATCTTGCTCCAAAGCGGAGCGTACCCGGCCAGTTCCAGGTCTTCTGGAGAAAGTACCGGTCTCTCGGAATCCCTGGAACACCCGTTGAACTGACGATCACGTCAGGTGCAGTTGTAAAGCCACTTGACGTTGACCCAATCCTGTTTGCAGCAAAGTAACTGCTTGGGCTGCTACGCACGGGATAATATGCATGTTTATTTATATTATTTTTATGTAAAATCAAGCAGAGATGTGTCAAGATGACGTATCATAAACAGATGATATACATTTACAATTAAATAAACAATTTTTGGCATAATCATACGTGCACTAACGAGTTATTACAAGGGGGTATATTCTATTGCCCACAATAACGGCAAATTCTCATCCCCACCATTAAAAATTGTGTCATTCGATAGATGACGAAATTATCTTTCACATGGTATTCGAATTTTAATGATAACACCTAAGACCTTTATACAATTAGCATCGACGTAAAAATTACAAGGGTGGCTCGATTTCTTTGCTCCCAAGTGTAGTTAATGATAAATTTTTGATGTTATTCATTATTTTTTGCAAAAATGTAATAAATTAATATTAAAGTTACTTTGTAAACATAATTCATTACATATAAAATTAAAAACTCTACTGTAAAAAAAAATTCTCCCTTGCGCCTCTCATTTTTCATTTTTTTTTTGTTGTAATCGAGACCGGCCAATTTTTTTTTTTAACTTTTTTATTTGAGGTTTTAATAATGCAGTCAAACACTTACTATACAGATTCATTGACAGTCCCTGGATTCCGAGGTTTTACTATTTTTATGCCTTACGGCACTCCACTATTTATAACACACAGAAACACAGACACACATATATGATACCCTTATCATATTCCTTTGTTTAGTTGTTGTCCTGTCTTTGTTTAGTATTTAAGCGCCTTAGTAGTTAATCTGGCACTTGCGATACAGACCTAAATTCGTCGTTGCGCCTGCCAAATTCCATATTCATATTATGTGCATTTATTAAATTTATTTTTCGTTTTTTGCACTCTAAACAAATCTCTTTTAAATTGAGATTTGTTTGCACTAAAAAATGCACATATGGAATTTGGCAGGCGCTACGACGCCTTGTGTCTAGTGCAAGGGCTATCGGTTTACTTCATGTTTATCTCTTATTAATTAACTGTATATTTGCTGTAATCTTTATGTGAATTTTATGGTAATAAATAACTTACTTATGTGTAGGTAAGTCCTTATTCAATTTGCATTAAATAAAATACGTACATACATCACGCCTGTGGTCCCAATTAGGGTAGGCAGAGCATAAGATACGTTACATAGTCAAATCCACGACGATTATACGTTTCGGTTCTTAAGGTGACGGCACCAGTTATGGACGGTTTAACTTGACAAGCACCAGTGATGGACACTTCATTCATAATTTAAAGACCATAGAGTTGTGAATTGATTGTTGTAAAACAAATGACTTTTCCTTAGTGGGTAGTAAATAAGAGTCATTGTCCATTACTGGTTCTATGTCCATTACTAGTGCGGTCACCCTAAGTAAGTAAGTAAACACTTTATTGTACAAAAGGAAAAAAACACAAAATACAAAAAATACTAATGAAATGGCGAAGTACAAAGGCGGACTTATCCCTTAAGGGATCTCTTACAGCCAACCTTTGAGAGGCAGCACATTTTTAGGTTTTAAATTAATAGGTAAAGCTTAAAGTATGTTTTATATACTATTTATTTATCTTTAGTCGCCTCCTACGACATCCACGGAAGACGTGGAGAGGTGTTACTCTAAACCCGACACCACACGGGTAAATTTCATTTAATAAAGGGTCAATTTTACATTTGCATTATTTAGTTTTTAAGTGTGGTGTCGGGTTTAGAATAACACCTCACCATTTCTTCCATGGATGTCGTAAGAGGCAACTAAGGACATAGGTTAAGGTACACTTTAGGCGACAGGCTAGCAACCTGTCACTATTGTACCTGCCACCTCAAAACCCTAAAGACTATTAGCTAGAAGTGGCTAAACGTGAAATAGTCATCGTTGTGTCTATGAAGCGTTTTGTGTGCTCTGCCTTTGCCGTTTGGGAATATAGGCGTGATTGTATGTATGTAGTTTTTAAGTCGAGCGCTAAATAAAAGAAAGTAGGTGATATAAAATGTTACAGAAATTATTAAGAATCGATTGTAATAAATAGGCAAATCCAATTACTGAACGTCAAAGATATAATGCGTTCCTGTCAATTAAAATCAACTCTGTATGCATAGTACAAATAAAAATAAATAATTTGTAACACCGGCCGTATCCCTTGCATTGATATTTATGGGGTAGCGCAGACGTCAGACTTTTGTGAGATCGAGTTTGCGGCGCACAAAAAGTCTGCTAGGATTGTATGCATTTTTTGCCGGAGTTCTTGCGCGTCGTATGCGTTACTGCGTATAATTCCATAGGTTCTATTTTCACAGACCAAAAAGTCCGTCGCGGATAGTCTGTCGTCTGCGCAGGGCCTAACAAGCTGTCGCCCGCAGGTTTTCCTATCCCAATCTTACGGGACAAAAAGTAGCGTAGCATAGGTATACATGTTATTCAGGGTGCTAGCTTCCTGCAAAATTTCATCAATATTACTACCGCCACGGCGTGAAGAGTTTAAGTAAATTAATTACATACATACACACAAACATCACGCCTGAATTCCTAAATGGGGTAGGCAGAGCATAAAAATCTCTACATGGTCAAAACCAAGACTGTTAAGAGATGACTAAGGAAGTAAGGAAATTCCTTACTTAAGGTTATAATTTATAATTAACTAGCTTTTGCCCGCGGCTTCGCCCGCGTGGAACTCGGTTATATTGCGGTATAAAGCACAGCTATAAGAAAACTTCTCGTATCAAACGACACACAGCGCCATCGATCTATCATCTATCGATCGGTCATCGGTCGATATTGATCTATCATCGATCGATATCGATCTATCAAGCAAACTATATTTTTGTTTTCCCTCGGGAACATAAACTTTTCCGGGATAAAAAGTAGCCTATTATTTAATCCGGACTTTTATCTTTACGTCTGCAAAATTTCAAAGCAATCGGTTCAGTAGTTACGGCGTGAAAGCGGAACAAACAAACAAACAAACAAACAAACAAACAAACAAACAAACAAACAAACTCACTTTCTGACTTATAATATTAGTAAGGAAGTAAGGATTGTAGGGAAATGTTTTCCGCGTAGTGTCGGGTTAGAATAACCACGTCTCCATTTCATCCGTAGATGCCGTGAGAGGCGGCTAAGGATATTGGTTTAGGTTTAGTTAAGTCTTAAGTGACAGGTTAGGAACTTGTCACTATTATGTCTCATCCATCTGTTAAACTAGAAGTATCTATGTATGTAACTCTTTATTGTACAGAATAAACATGACAAAATGAAGAAGTGGCTATGAAACATGACAATGAAATAGTCGTTGTTCTATGTGCTCTGCCTACCCTATTCAGGAACACAGGCGTGATTGTTGTTGTGATTTCAACAACAGATCAACAGTTTAAAAATGGGTAGTAATTAAACCGACTTCTTTTTAATAGCATAATCGGCTTCTGAAAAATCTAAGTTGCTTTCTAAATTACCAACTCAGCCGCAATCAACTGTCGTCTGAATAATGTCATCTTAGCCACTAATTATCTTCTATGTAAGCCACTGTAAATATAACTTGGCATCGTGCTTATTATTTAGCATCTAAATTTGTGACATGCATTCAAGCGGGAAACTTCTAAAATGTTTTCATGTGGCACCAAAATAGTAATTGTATTAGCTTCTAATTTCATAAATCGGTATGTTTAAAATGTAATTCGTCTTACATTTTTTTTGCTGTAGTGGGTTTTCTGTAGGGGTCGCAGTTCTAACCTAACCTAACCAATTTTTGGTGGTAGTTTGTTTTCTGTAGGGGTCGCAGTTTTAACCTAACCCAACCAATTTTTGGTAGTCGTTTGTTTTCTGTAGGGGTCGCAGTTCTAACCTAACCTAACCTATTTTTGGTGGTAGTTTGTTTTCTGTAGGGGTCGCAGTTTTAACCTAACCCAACCTATTTTGGTAGTAGTTTGTTTTCTGTAGGGGTCGCAGTTTTAACCTAACCTAACCTACTTTTATGGCAATAGTTTGGTTTCAGTAGGGGTCGCAGTTTTAACCTAACCTACTTTTTTGGCAAGGTTTCTGTTTATCTGATTGGTGCAAATGGCCAATAGCTGTCATGGCGCACACTCGCGCCAAATCGTACAGTGGCTATTTTCATGATAAAAGAATATGAAGTATTATTTTACATGTTAAGTTAGAATATTTGAAGTTGTCTATTAAAGCTTCAATATATAAATTTTGAGGAGCTTGTATGGAAGCTATAAAATGTAAAGTGATAATGAGTTACGAATTTTGTGGCCGAGTTAGTAAATTTGGTGGCAAGTAATAATAATTGTTGATCTTGTTTTGACGCTTTTTTTGTCATTTTTGTTGGCGTTGTAAAGAAGATGAAATAGTATTTTAGAGGCTATATCATTTTCCCGATGCTTAGTTATTAAATTAGAAGTTTGAGTATTGCGGCCAAAAAGAAAAATTGCGGCCAGGTTTATTATTTGCCTTTAAAAATCTTTAAATAAAACTACCGTGAGACTAACTCATAGTAAAATAAAACTCACATCTTTACATCGAGATTAGCTCGACATGTTTCAGGCCAATTCGTGACCCATCATCTGAAGCAATGCGCCATAGAGGCAAGTCGAGCTAATTTCGCTATAGAGACGTGAGACCATTTATTTCACGGTGAGTTTAAAAATCGAATGCATTCTGGATTCCTTGTGAATTCCCAGGTCCATAGATCCAAGAACGCAGAGTTTGCAATTATAGCCACAGCCCCTGCACCAATCGCACCAGTTACTTATTCACTACAACGTAATCAAGAAAGTTTCCACCGAATGCCCCAATTTCGTTGGAAATTCACGAACGAACCAACCCGCAACCGCGGATCTGCAATTATTTAATCGTTTTCGAGGTGTTGCTCTACGGAAACAGAATTCGTAGCAATTTTACCGAACGTCGATGACATGAATCGATATAATTTTACATTACTGCTTTTGCAGGGATGGATTAGTTTCGGAGTGTGGCTAGCCGGCAGTGGAGGATCATCCGAGCATAGGAGTCGCTCTATATGAAACATATGGTATAGGGTCGTAGTATAGGGTGCCCGGGCACGATACCAGTCGGGAGGAGTAATCATCCACATCGAGTGCTGCCAGCTTGCGACGATATTCGGAAATAGTGGTTAATATTAGTACTATAGTAGAGGGAAAAGCTATAGTACGTAAAATAGAAATAAATTCGAAATAAATATACATAGTTAAACATGTCCCTAAAAGGATCTGAGTTTATTCTTTAAGTGATAAGTCCATATTAAATGACACATACATACATACATATTCTCACGCCTGTATTCCCATGAGGGGTAGGCAGAGCACATGAATTTAAAAAATCCAGAGCCACCTTTAGCAAATTCAGGGTAACCAGATGGTTAAACGTGATATTGCGGCTATTTGACGGCCGTATAGCCTAGCGGTTAGAGAACCTGACTGTGAAGCTTGAGGTCCCGGGTTCGATCCCCGGTCGGGGCAGATGTTTGTATGATGAATACGAATGTTTGCTTTCGAGTCTTGGATGTTTATCTATATATAAGTATGTTTATCCGTTGACTAGTACCCATAACACAGGCATTAACCTTTAACTGGTGACGTGGGGGCCGCTCGGGCCCAACAAAAGTAAAAATATTGAATTTCTCCCCTCCCTTGAACGCGACGCATACGCGACTTCTAGTACCTTCAAGTTTAGTCGGCAAGAGCCCGTTAAAGGTGGCAAACGTGTCGACACACGCAATTCTGGTGAGTAAGTTCGTTATAAAGTTTTTTTAGGGCCTCTCAGACCCCACATCAGTATTAACGTAACTTTTTGAACTGATGTTTTTCTTCATATTTTGTGTTTTTTCTTTCAGTATTTGATTAACTATCCCAAAATGGAACCTACTTCATTATCCGAAAGAAAAGGGTCAAGCAATAACGATGATAGCGTACATATTAGTGAAAGTAAAAGATTTTCTATGCTCAGTGGCACAGTAGTTATGAGTGCTAGGGTCTGATATGGCTGAGCGTCCAGAAGTTCCAGAAGAAGATGCAAAACAAAGTAGAAGGTACCACACGTGTCCACTGAAGCTTCAGGGGAAATATATACACACATGTTACGTATGTAAAAGCATAACATTTGCCTTCAATGCGCGAAGAAAATTAGTCCAGATTGTGCGTAAATTTGTAAGATTTGGTGCCTTGCAATTTTTTAATTTCTCCAAAGAACTACGGTTGTTTATTATTTAGTTTGTTAGAGACATTATTGAATTTTTGCTGGAAAAAAATACGCATTTAAGGTGATTTCCTATTTCAAGTGATTTCTGCCAAAAAAATGTTAACTGTGGTTTATTTGTTAAAAATAAGACTGTTTTTGAATAAAACTGTTTATTAATTTTGTTTGTTTCATTAGAATTACACTTATTTGATGTAATTATAAAATGTCAGGACAAATTAAATCTCTACATTGAGAAAAAAAAAATTTTTTTAAGCACGGGCCTCCGAGGCCCCCACGTCAGTGCTTACGTGAAATTAAAACCACGTCACCAGCTAAAGAAATTGCCTACTTTGGGACTAGGTGATTGGTGTAAAAATTGTCCAGTGATATTTATTTATTTATTATTTATTATTGCGGTGGCAGGTTGCTAGCCCATCGCCCACAATACACTAACACTAACCCTTTCCCAGAGTCGACCCTTACGACACCCACGGGAAGAAAGGGTTACATAGTTAAACATGTCCCTAAAAAGATCTCCGTTTATTTTTTTGTGATAAGCCCATATTTAATGAGAAAAATAAAAATAGAAATCGACAAAAAACAAATAAACAAGTTTAGAAAAAGAAAACGAAACAGGTAAAGTACTTCGATACGTTTTATTCTGTGGCTCATTGATATTTTGTACACTTATTAAGAACAAAAAGTCGATGTATTTAACTAAGATAAAGCACCAAATAAACTGTTATCTGCCTTTTTATAAATAAGTAAAGGTTCAAGAACAAGACTACATAGTTTTTTACCTAACTTTGATCATAACATTTTGATTACACGATATTCAATTTTAATGCGACGTGACGGAAACTACAGACCGATTATAATTGTTAAATCAAGTTAGCAAAAGTTAATTTTATTTTTGATAACATAGTTAACATCTACATGATGTAAATATTTGGCGATACCTACATATTATGTTAGTTCGCTACAAAGTTAGCTGTCAAAGATTTGCATTAATATTGTGTAGCATGCCTTTGCTACAGTAAAAAAAAAATCAGAGTGAGATTCACTAGTCTTCATTCAGTCAATGTTTCAAAAATATGTAGATATCTGATGTAATAAGATATCTAGTGGGTCCTATGTTTGAAAAGTTAGTATCAATACAACGTTTTATATTCTCGTCGGATTTATAATAACACATCTCCATTTCGTCCGTGGTTGTCGTAAAAGGTGACTAAGGATACAGGTTAAGGTTATTTTTAGGCGAAAGGGAAGCAACCTGTCACTATTATACCTCTGCCAATTCAAACCCTATAAAAATATGCTAAAAGTTGCCACAAAACGTGAAATAGTAACGATTTTGTTTATGTAGCAACCAGCACGGATTTGTTAGTAGTTTATGGTACCCTTACACTAATTGCCATGCTACTAAGCACAACAATAATACAAAGAAGTGCGGATTAAAGACATTTAACTTGGTTTTTCAATACCTTTTAATATCCTCATTGTAAAACTAGTAAAGCAATCAGACCTCGATTTCCCGAACCCGGGGAAACGTTTTCCCCACGCTCGCCACCCCACGGCGGCAGCGAACCGCGCTCAGTCTACCCGAGATCCCCGCCCAGGCAGCGCGCGTACCGCGGCCATCGCCCATACAACTACAACCGGGCGCGTGTGTGTGAGCTTAACAAGCTTAGATATCTGTTGTATAACCAACGAACAGTACATTCAAGGTCAACTTTGAGCAATTTGACACCTGTTGTGTTTGTGTACTATACGTACGTAATTTTTATATATGCTTGCATAGTATAGTTGTGTTTTAGATTTTTTAGTTGCTATATAGTTACATGTAAGTATGTTACTTTAGTCTTAAACAACAGTCCTAGTCCTGAAGAGCCATTATTACCGGTTGGACTAGAATCAAACAGTAGTTCTCTGGCTTCTACGAATAATGCGGAATTAAAAAAAACCGTCATCGTTTCGGTAATTGGTAAATGCTCTGAGGAAGCCTCTTCTCATGTGAAGTAATTCCGATGCGTGCGAAGTCTCAAAACCGCTTTGGTGGGGCCGTTTCCTTTATTATTTTTTACCCTTGTGTGGGTATGCATAATTTCTTCTCAAATTAGGTTGAATGGTAGAGTTCGACTATGATAGAACTGTACGAGTGTAGTTACTAATATGTTATGCCCGTTGAAATTTATAGTTAAGTGTGTTCCAGTCGTATTTTAAATCAGAAAAGGGGATGGCATTATTACTCTACTACTTATAATTTAATTCCGGATATGTTTGTTTTCACATTGTTTGTATTCTTGGTAGGTAAAGCCGAATCCAATTAAATTATTATTGTTAAATGAGATTAAAGCCCAGGATTATCAAATTCGTCTGGATAAAATTAATAGGACTGTCATAGTCGATTTCTTGAGATAAAATGTCGGTTCTTATGTAAAGTGCTGGCAAATGAGCAAGGAAAATCATTTCATTTGTTGCGTAGACTCAACTCTCTTGCAACTGCGCTTGCGGTGGAAGGACCAATTGCTTTTGTTCACGGAAAAAGGGGTCTTTTATCTTTATTCTTCCAAAATATTGGATGCGTTTGACCACAATCGCAGTACAAAATAGGTGCCTATTGTAGTCAAGTGGACGGTATTAAGATGTCCGAAATGGACGTACTTTCCCACTTATCGCAACATGACATGGGGATTACCTCAAATATCAACAAGTAAAAATAGCTATATTATTATGAAGTGGCAATTGGTGTTTCCGGCTTCGTCGGAACGCCGCAGTCAGAGCGGCGGCGCAGCGGCGGAAGCGTTGGATCCATTCAAATAATTCAATTAAATCTCGCGCCGAGAGGGCAGTCGGGATCCACAGCTGCACGCAAAGTAGGGATGCACATTCGACGCCACGATAAAAAAATTGCTGGCTGATAATAAATTAGTGGCCAGTGTGAATTTGCGAGGGCGCATTTAAAAAGAAAAAACTATTTTTCATTAGCCGATAAACAAATTGTGGCCAATGAGCATGTGTATATTAAATGCCACAATAAAAAGAAAAAGCATTTTAGGCTGGATCTGATTTTTTGATCCCCGTGTGGTGCCGGGTTAGAATAGTACTACCCCCTTTCTTCCCGTGGGTGTCGTAAGAGTCGACTCTGGGAAAGGGTTAGTGTATTGTGGGCGATGAGCAACCTGTCACTGCAATATCACGTTTGACCATCTGGTTACCCTGCTGAAATTGCTAAACGTGGCACTGGATTTTCGAATTCACGTGCTCTGCCTACCCCTCTTGGGAATACAGGCGTGAGTATATGTATGTATGTATGTATGCTGATTTTTTAAGCTCTAGAGCATTGACAGTGGAAGAAGGGAGGTTTGGCGCGGTGGAATTACGGCATCGGCTGTAATATTTGAAATGATTCGAAAGGGGTGCACAAAGCGAAGAAACAAAAGCGTTTCGTTCATACATTACGCCACTGCGTCATGCAGCTCCGCATCCACTGTCAATGCGTTTGGACATACATACATATTCTCACGCCTGGATTCCCAAGAGGGGTAGGCAGAGCACATGAATTCAAAAATCCAGTGCCACGTTTAGCAATTTCAGGGTAACCAGATGGTTAAACGTGATATTGCAGTGACAGGTTGCTAGCCCATTGCCCACAATACACTAACCTTTTCCCAGAGTCGACTCTTACGACACCCACGGGAAGTAAGGGGGAGGTGCTGTTCTAACCCGGCACCACACGGGCAGGGCAGTGCGTTTGGAGCTTAAATAAATTTGCCCAGTGTGCATATTTGATGTCGCAATAAAAAGGAACATTTTTTGACTAGCTGATGAATTGATCATAGAATTTTAAAGAGAGCTTGGGGTAAAAATACAGCCCCGAAGGTGACTGAAATCAAAAGTCACAATTGGAGTGTTACAAAAGAAGAAGAGTCTAGATGAATTTGAAGTAATATTTAGAAAGCTCGTTGGAAAGAGTAGAAGAAACAAATCAAGTGTTCAATCACACTGGAGAAATGAGTGAAAGTCATCAGGACAATATGATAAATATGGATAAAATTGTCATCGCCATGAAAGAAAGGAATTAGGGAAATTTGCGGGGTATAATAAGGTCGAAATGTTGAGAGACAAAACTAGGCTGAACATTTCTACGAAACTAGTCTTCTCAGTGTCTTGGACAAACTGTATGCAAAGGGTTATGAAAGAAAGTCATGAGAAGATATGGGATGTACAAGAGAGTTTAATGGGATGCACAGATCAGGTTTGGCTGCAGTAGCCGTGGCTCCTAGAAGCCCGAAATTATGTTATAATTATGATATAATAATATAAAAAACGGGAACCCTGAAAATTGTTTTGAAAGAAGATTAAATGGAGGAAACATGGGCATTGGAGCGCTGCACTCCTTCGTGAGAAGTAGAAAATGTCGCAGAAGACGTATCTTGCCGTCCACAGAGAAGTTCACATTCCAACATAATGTATGGAAGCAAAAGGAAAGAGTATCGGGAAAGGAACATGCAAATAGAACAAATTAAGTTAAAGTAAGAGTGTTAAGAAAGAAATATGGAAGGTGTCATATTATTATATACTTTCACAATGAAATGAAATCAATAAGCAAAATTGGTAAGGTTAGCGCCGATTCTTATGAAAAAAATTACATCTCAATTCAGATTTATCAGACGGAAATCCTACTAAGTAAACGGTCCCAGGTCGTACTACGTACTTGATTTTTGCAACCGTACAGTCCTTCTACTTAACTCCCACTACTTAAAATCTTGCCACGTTAGATGCCGAGGACTGTTTCTTCTGTGCTTTGTCTTACGATCAACACTCAAACTATTTCTTACCATGCTTAAAAACGCAATCGTTATATCTGAACTCGTTGCCTTGAACCTGTCAACCATGTGCCAAAACATAAGCAGACAAACCGGTTTTGACAAGAATCAAGTTCTTCCGCAGTATGATTGACACGCACTTTTTGCACTTATACTAAAGTGATGTGTAAATGTATCGATGTTTCGGCATTTTGAATAATCTTCTACCACATTTGATTTTAACATACGATGAGCAAGTATTTGACTATTTCGAGATTCCATCCCCGGATTTCTGGTTTTGTGTTCCGGGTCAATACTACCAGGCTATTCATAGGTGTCCTGTCAGGGCGTCGTCTGCGTGAGTTTCGGTTCTAACTAGTTTTAAGGCAATTTCTTAATCAATATCGATATTTCACAACAAATCACTGTAAAATGGTAAAATAAAAAAATGTTAACTGTCATACGAATGCAAATAAGTCATTCAAAACCAATTATTAAGATTTTTTTTTTAACAGCCTGTTAGGTCAAATAGAACTATAATTCAAGTCACAACGTTAAATGTGACATAACATAAACAAAAAAATATTAACTGAATTCATGTAAGCCAACATATTATAGTGTGGATGTTCACCAGCTGCCTCTTTTCGCTGGCACGCAAATTACCCGAACATTCACGTTTAACTCGTCGGGTGCGTGATTTTCGGTTTTGGCTAGTTACAACAAAACTATATTTATCCATCGATATCGATGAATAATTTCAGTAACAATTTCTGCTTTAGGAAATAAAATGTGCCCACTTTTTCCTGCTTTTGACGTTACGAATGCCCTCCTCAATTTTGCTCTAGTCTCTTGATTTGAGCTTGAAAAGATGCGAGTGGGCGTTGTTACCACCTCAATTCATTTACTAAGGTACATTACGTACCTATTCAATTATTGGTAAAGGCAGCATTAAGTATATAACGTTGTATTGTCAAAGGTTTCACCTACCTCGTTGACAGACTTTATCATGGACTTCTTCTGTTTTCCTTATCCATGTGAGAAAAAAATCAAAATCAAAATTTAAAAGTCATGAGACGTGACGGTATGCATTATATGTATGTATTATTCCGTTTTACTTGAGCCTTACTATAGTAGAAAAGTGCATACATGAGATCTTTGATCGAGCTTGATTGAAAGGTCTACATTGTGCGAGATTTCGTAAAAGGTGACTGAGGAGGTTTTGTCTATTTAACGTTTTATGTGCTCTGCCTACCCCATTTATACATGTCTTGGGAATATAGGCTGGATAAATCTGGACTAAATGTGTTAGTTAAGACTGCCAAGAATTTTGTAAAAGCTCAGAAAACTAAGAGTTTCATTCACATACTAAGGCTTAGAACTGAAAAATACGCGACACGACACGCGAGCGAGATAGAGACTACATAATTTTCTGACGTCTCGACTTAGACGGTCACTGCCTGAGATAGTCTATCTCGCGCCCATTGCAACTGGCACCTTGCTATGCTAAGCTTGTTGATACGTATTATGGATTTAAAGATAAATCTAATATCTGCAAAATTCAATGATAATGTCTATCAAACTATCTGTTATCATAGATTTATCAATAAATTAAACTTTAGTATTTATTTTTGTGATTTTATCGACTCGTTGCAATCCCTACTCTAGCAGATTCATGTGACCGGTCTCGCCCGGTGACAGAAATGCAGCAGAGCGCAATAACTCCCTCCTGCTTCACCGTGGGCACATTCAGCATTCGCTACTCAACCGCAAAGAGCACAATGCACTATAGGTTTACTGATATCACATTTCGAATCGTGTTTGTGGAACAAATCTTATGTTGGAACGGACATACCGTGAATGCATTTGCATTGACAAAGATTAGAAAAATCTCAGGAAAAGCAACCGAATTTTGAACATTGTATTTTAAGTTGACGTTATCTACGATATCGGGATCCTTAGAGAGTTTTTTTGCTCTTTTATTATTTTTAGCCACTCGTGTTCATGTGTTTTTTTTGTCCAATTTTTCAAAAGGTGTCACTAAATTACCAAAAAATGAAGTAAAATTAATTTGCAAAAGTTCGCTGATTTTTGCTGTTTGAGCAAAGATTCTTGCATTATTTTAGGCAAATAATGTTACTTTCGTAATTATTTAAAAAATGCTGTTAAACTTGAAAAATATACAAATCCTGATGTAGATTCGTACCTACCAATTCAATTCAAACCGTAGTCCTTTCATTCCATCGCCGACCTCGCAAAAGACTTTCCACTTTGAAACAATCTTCTGGTATTTAAATTTGGATAGCCGCTTAATAATTCTGCTTCGTAACAGTAGCTGTTGAGTGCATTCTCATGTTTTTAATATTGAACCGACTCGTCGGTTTTCGTACTGTCAACACCACCACAGTTACGGCGTCGAAAGCAGTGATATTTCCATACTTGAGTTCATTTTTATCCATGTATCAATTATGATGTATTAGTTGTACTAGATATACCAAATTGCAGAAAACAATGTGTTGCCGCTTTTTATTTTTTGGTGAATGTATTGAAAAAATATTGATCTGTTGAATGTTCTAGTAATTTGCAATTTTAGGTTTCAAGTTAACACACAATCGATTTTTTATTAGTCACAATAAACCTCCTTGTTAACGTCGTCATTTCAACATCTAAAACACCATCAGGAATTTTATTGAAACCGCTCTCGTTAACTCTCCCTACGTCAAAATTTGTGTCTGAAACTATGGCAGTACAACTCATATTGACTACCTACTTCAAAGTTCCAGTTTATTTGACCGATGTGATATTTGCCAGGATACCGTTGACACAAACCACACCCAATGCAAGACTGTAATGTTGTGAATGTGTATCGAGACACCTCACTTACTTGTTTCTCTTCGGAAAATACAAGGAGATCGCGAAAATTTTATGTGTAATGGAAACGAGTACTTTATCACTTCAGGGAGTTGGTCCTTTGTTTTCAATCGTCTTAAGATGCGACTTAGAAATATGACTTATTGTTTGTCGAGTTGTTGAAAAGAAAGACGATTTCCTCCAATCGGAAATTCTGCGTTGTATTTACTTCCTCATAAATCTAAAGGTACTTATGGAGCCTTTTTTGTAGTTTTGATTTCCTCTAGATCGACTCACAGAGCTGTTTTTTATTTTGAAATCAGTCAAACTACAGTTAAATAATAATAAGTGTCGTGACTAAAAAGTCTTTTAAAGTTTTTTATTTAAAACGTTATCTAATCGTCTTTCTTGGCAAAGAAGTTTAAGGTCGAAACGTCTTCGAAGTTCGAGGTAGTCTAGACTTTACGAATGTAAAAGGCGTGGACGGGAAATCGATTAATACTAAAGGGTAAGGCCGGGGCTCCACGGGGATACACTTCTTCATACAAACCCGAGGTTTGGGCGCTTGGGCAACGGCTAGTGGCTTTGAGAAAGGGTTGCCAATATTTAAAGTGCTTTTATCCTATTACAGTCCCTTGAGGATTTTTTCGAGGGAAGTTAACGAAGATCCGCGGGTTTGAGTATTTCCTTTCCTTGTGTATAAGTATGTTGTGCTGTGGACTTTGGAATGTCTTTCGGAGTCGGTGGATTTCGTTGGATCTGCAATGTTTTCTTATTTTACCGGGTAGATCTGTGTTTACATTCTGAATCTCATCTTATGTATTTTGTAAATGTGTCTTTAATTTGTTTTCTGTTTCAACAAATTGAATGCTAACTCATTGCTAGCGTTGTTCTCTTTCTGATTACGTGATACGACGCCAATCGTTTTGAACGGTTGCATAATTATCAATTTTAAATGAACAATTTAAAAATTATTTAATTTTTAATTCTATCATCTCATTTGACAGCTGACTTAAAATCTAAATACTTTTGATACGTTTCGTCAAGTAACATAAAACGAGAAAAGTGAGTCATTGTCATTACACGACTAAATGAAAAAAAAAAATATTTTTATTAGATTTTAAGGAACTAAAATTAAAAACATTAGAAAAAAAATTGTAGTACCTAATTCACTTTTCTTATAATGCAAGTAATTACTATTGCTTATTAATGAAATTTAAATTTCTTAGAAAAATATCCTGTGAAAAATAGGGTTAGACAAACGGATAACTAAATTCCTCCATTTTTGTCGCCGCCGACAGGGCGCGAGTATAGTTGCGTGTGACATAGACTATACCTGTCAATGTCTAATTGTCTAACTAGAGTCGTCAGAAAGTGACAACTAAGGCTACAGAACCCTAAATAAAAGTACTTTTCTGACACGGCAAACCCGCTGGGACAATCAGCTGTTATTGGATCACGTCACGCGCAGGTGTTAATTACTGTAAGGTCTGTGGTTTAAGTGTCCACTTTAAACAAATGGAATTGAACAGCAGTGTTTTAGTAATGAAATAATGCTGGCGTTTTATTATTAGGTACTCCATTAAAGTACATTGTGTCTGAAGCTTATAAGTAGAGAGCTTGTTTTGCTACTAAGTGGCTATTATTTTATTAGATTATTTCGATATTTTACTGTAAGATAATACTAGCCACTGTATCGTTATGTCAATAAGGTATTAAAAACAAATGATAATACAATCTGCGAATTTTTGAGCTAATTACAAGCGACTACACAAGAATAAATTTCTTGTTTTTAACTCATAACTCATAATGTAAGTAGTTTTCTCAAGAAGGCTTTGAAAATTTGTTTGTTAAAGTAACTATATTTTTCACTATATCGTCGTATCCTACGAAAAGGGGCGTAACTACAAAAAGTTGATTTTACAGGAGACGCTTTAAACTGTTTAAAAAAATCAGCGTAAAACCTAGTAATCAAAAATTAAAAAGTAAGAATACTTGACACCCTACAATTTTTATGGTTAAATATATTTTTTATGTAATTTATGTAAAATATGTCAGTTAATTCTTTTTACCACGATAGTTTTAAATAAACTTTATTTTTTCACGAGGAAAAAAGGCGTAATGTAGTTAATGCCATAAAAAAATGTCGTAAACACGTTATCTCCATGGAAAAGGGGCGTAAAGGTTATAACGACACCGTCCTAGGCCAGTACATGCGCAAACGCTCCGCGTGTAAAAGGGCGTAATGGCGAACGCGGCCGGCGGTTTCCCCTCCCGCAGACTCCCCGCGCTTCACTTCTCCGCGAAAACAGCTTACAGCTTACGGCTATAGTGGCGTTATTCGACGGAAGAAATAGAGCTATTGCAATTGTGGCTCATCTGAAAAACTTTAATAACTTTTCGAAATGAAATGAATTTGTTATATTTTTAAGACTAGTAGATGTAGAAAAAAATACAGAATTCGATTGTCAAAGAAGAGGAAAAAGGCATTAATGGTGATTACGTTTACGCCCCTATTCGTAGGATACGACGATATTTCTCTAGTCATATTTCCCGGAATGGAAAGTAGCTGTGTCACTTGTCATATAAAATTTCATAAAAATAAGTTAGGTGGTTGAGGCAAGAAAATGTAAAAGGGAAATAGCTAGACAGACTGACTTCATTTCAGATAAGTCTCAGATTGTTTGTAAATTTTCGGTACCTATTTCGTTTTTTTTGTACAATAAAGTGTTTAGTTATTTATTTACCCATGTATAGGCACCACACGGGTAAAATATAAAATAGGTACTAATTCTATAAAAACTATAACAAACAAGAAAAAGAAAAATAACAGCCCTAATTAGTCCGTTCGTTATATAATGGAAAAATAGAAGACACGTGTTTTATCAAATAATTAAACATCGGCAAAGGTATGGATCATCAAACTTCTGGAGTAAGAGCTCGTGACGTCACGCCGTGGTAAAAATTGTACACGCAGTGACGTCACTCGAAACCGGTTTACCCTTGAAATGTCGACAAACCTAACCTAATCAACCTATATCTGCCAGCTATTTCGTTTTTGTGGTCATAAAAAAAATAACCTTAACCTAACCTAATCTACCTATATCTGCCAGCTATGGGCGTTTTGGTGGTCATAAAAAAAATAACCTTAACCTAGCCTAATCTACCTATATCTGCCAGCTATTTCGTTTTGGTGGTCATAAAAAAAATAACCTTAACCTAACCTAATCTACCTATATCTGCCAGCCATTTCGTTTTGGTGCCAGCTATTTCGATTTTGTGGTAATAAAAAAAATAACCTTAACCTAACCTAATCAACCTATATCTGCCAGCTATTTCGTTTTTGTGGTAATAAAAAAAAATAACCTTAACCTAACCTAATCTATCTATATCTGCCATCTATTTCGTTTTTGTGGTAATAAAAAAAATAACCTTAACCTAACCTAGTCTACCTATATCTGCCAGCTATTTCGTTTTTGTGGTCATAAAAAAAAATAACCTTAACCTAACCTAATCTACCTGTATCTGCCTATTCAATTTTTCAGAAGAATACAAGCCTTCCAATTTACGAAGAAATATGCTAAAGATGCTGGATTTAATCTTAATGAAATGAAGTAATGTTATGAAGTATGAAATGAATTAGTTGTGCACTAATACATCGATGAAATGTTATATATTATTTTATGTTCTGTCTTTTAAATAATCTATTAAATGTAATTTCAAGCATTTAAAATTCCTTATTTCATTGCTCTTATAATTGTTATAATTATGTAATGAATAGTTGATGAAGACATAATACTCCAAGTGATAATCTTTATACTGAATATTCTTTAAATCGTTTTCTATGAAATGAAATTCGATGACAAGTTTGTCGACATTTCAAGGGGATACCCTCGAAACCTCATAGGTCATAGCACTGCATCCTCGTCATATTTCTTGTTTTTTAAATAAAAGAAAAATTTGTATACCTACAATATTTTTTGGAAATCTATCTGACAGACTAAAATATATTTTTTAATGGGTTTTTTATTTAACTACCCAATTAAGTAAGAAAGAATGGCACTATTACAGCCTCTAGCAATACACTCGTGGATACAGCAAAACTCGTGCGATTCAAACAAAAAAAAATTGTCTTCTCTCTGTAATTTTACAATCAAGTGCAATTACCTCCACTTTTCTATACCTATGTATGGATAGTATAGCTCTTTATCTACAATTGTTACTGACTATTATTGTAACTGGTTACATTATAGGTTACAGGTAATCCTAACGCCTTCATAAAGCGGTAACAGCCAACTGTTTGCTATTTTATCGCGCTGGGCCGTTAATTTGTTACGTTTATTATCATGAAACCCAATTAGTTTGTTTCCGGACCACTGTTGGAAATCCTAATGGAGAAGTGATGTGGGTTGTGACCTGTAGTGATTAGCTCTATGTAAACATAATAACGAGTTAAAGATCTTAATTTACTACATTTTTAATTTTATTTCAAGTTGCTGTGGCCTGCGAGTTCGTATGTTAGATCTCGCTATCGTAGTCTTGTGGGAGCTATATTTTCAATCTCTATAAGGGCTCGGTCATTGTATTAATGCTTAACTTCAACAACAATGCTATGAAGCTTCTCTTAACAACATAAATGAGAATTAAACCAGAAAGGTTAAGTAGGTAAACCTAGAAAACGGTATAGAGTTGATCCATGTTGCCACTGACCTTTAAAAATCAAGACTAGTGGAAACCATAGTCGTGAGTAAGGGACACACTAACAGGCTCATAATACGACAGTAAAATTGTTGACAATAACCGTTTTAAACCGGTAAATAAGTGCTTTGCTCAAAATTAAAAGATACTGGCAATCTGAAAAACAAAAGATGCAAATAACTAGAAATATTGTTCTTTAATTAGGTTACATTCCTGTTAGGCGTCCGGTTTAAAATACCTCGCCATTTCTTCCGTGGATGTCATAAGAGGCAACTAAGGAAACGTTTTAAGCGGCAGGCTAGTTTCACAACCTAACTTGGAAAATTATAAATCATGCTAACTTTTAGCAATTTTTCATGCTAACTATGAAGCGTGAAACACTTAGATAAGGTGAGACTTTGTCTATGTAAAGTTTCGTGTGTTCTACCCATTGAGGATAGAACCTATAGAGTACTAATGTCATCTTGGTTGTTCGAAAATTATTCCGCAAAACAATAGAAGTGATCGCTGTGCTCTTATTGGCCGGTCCAAGATCGCGCGTAACGCTAGTGCCTTTTTCTCTACGGTTATTGGCTCTGTACAGTTTCTGTGACAGTGACGGTGACGTTTAGTATGTTGAAATCAACAAACTATTTGCGGACCGGGGTTGCGATAACATTGTTTCTCTATAGGTTCTATCCTCTATGGTTCTACCTAACTCATTTGAGAATACAGGCGTGATGTACCTACGTATGTATGTATGACTAAGTTCATCGTATGATTGTAATCGCTCGTAATTCTTCGGCTATGTTTTTGTATTCAATAAACGTTACGATTCTCTTAAGGATTCTAGACGAGTGCGACTTGAATATGAATTAGGTCAAATGATATTGATATTATTGACTTTGTAGTCCATGAAGTTGCGTCCTTGAATTGACCGCATCTACTCGAGCCTTGTTTACTTACTAGCAATGAGGGTTCAAGAAATAAACACTCCTATGTCGATTTAGTATTAAAAAGAAGTACTCCTTTTTTAACCGACTTCAAAAAAAGGAGGAGGTTCGCAATTCAACATATTTTTTTTTTGTGTGTATGTTACTCGATATCTCGGAGACCCGTGGACAGATTTTCAAAAATTTTTTTTTAATCGAAAGGGTATAACTCGAAATTGGTCCCATTGGCACGACACCAGGATCTGATGATGGAATCTTGGAGAAATCGAGGGAACTCTTCAAATTTTATATGGAGATGTACGGCGTTTTCGGTAATTTGTTGATGAAGTCAAGATTTTACATTCCGTAAACAGAATACTTTCAAAATATTGCTAATTTGAAGTCGGTTTTTTTTTGTTTAAAATTATACTTTTTGTTATTAAATCACTTTTGCCTAGAAACACTGCAATAAACTTGAAAAAAAGTCAGGTAAGGAGTTAACCTCCTAAGGCGAACGGCTTAAATTTAAGGAAAACGTCAAAATGACTTTAATGTTATACAATTTTTTTTTATTTCATTACAACTTGACTCTCCAACTCCGCTTTGAAGTTTTAACAACTTGTTTTATCACCGTCTAAAATTATTCCAAAATTAAAGTCGATAGCATATTTTTTCCTGAAATAGTATTATATTATATTATACAGTTGTATTGGATAGACAGACAAACAGTTGGATAGACTTTTGTTGGCCGCAAGGGTTCCTTTTTAAGAGGGCCTAAACATTATTTACGAACGTAATAATATACAGGGTTACTGGTATCTCGACGTATTCTTGGTAGGACTTGATAGAGGAGCTAAAATGCAATATTTTTAAACCATCATATGTATGGCCGAAAATTAACGGTTCTTGAGTTATTGATTTTTTAAGATTTTTTTTGAATTTCTCAAAATTTTACATTAAAACTTTTTTTTTTTAAATTTGGCCGTCTGTTGCGGTATTTTTTTTTAATTTTTGAATTATTAAACTAGTATTGTCAAATTAAAACAAGTACAAAAACCCTAACAAAACAAATAAAAGTCTTCGAAATCAGCGAAAACATTTTTTATGTTTTATTAAATTTGTGGTTGTTGTTACTAAACTATTGCTCTAGTCGAAAAAAATAATATGACATCAAGTGTACAGTGTAGAAAAACATCTACGTTTCATCAGCTTTCTGAAAAGGTATCATAGTCCATAATAATCTTTAAGAACTTTTCACAAAACTGCCTTAAATGAACGATTTCGTTTGCAAGTCATCACAAAATAGTATGGAAACTGAGACAGCGCAGCCAGCGGAACGTTTGCACACCTGCCGCGGTCAATACATCTCCATACAATTCCGCGATGACTCGCAAACGAAATCGTTAATTTAAGGCAGTTTTGTGAAAAGTTCTTAAAGATTATTATGGACTATGATACCTTTTCAGAAAGCTGATGAAACGTAGATGTTTTTCTAACAATTTGTACACTTGATGTCATATTATTTTTTTTGACTAGAGCAATAGTTTAGTAACAACAACCACAGATTTAAAAAACGTAAAAAATGTTTTCGCTGATTTCGAACACTTTTATTTGTTTTGTTAGGGTTTTTGTACTTGTTTTAATTTGACAATAGTTTAGTTATTCAAAAATAAATAAAAAAATACCGCAATAGACGGCCAAATTTAAAAAAATATAGTTTTGATGTAAAATTTTGGGAAATTCAAAAAAAAACCTAAAAAATCAATAACTCAAGAACCGTTAATTTTCGGCCATATAGACGAGTATGCGAAATGAGAACGATATTTTTCTCAATTTCGCAGATATTTCCTTATCATAGACTAGGTTATCATAGACTAGGTATAGCGAGGTAGGTAATTAGTATACTTAAACTTGATGGGCATTATTGTAGATTCAATTGTATTTCTTTTCATCTCTGTAATAATCTATGACTCATATTTAAGGGCGCTAAGTTCTCTCGGTCCGTAGATAAAGTTTCGTGCAGAAGGTGTTAATTTAAAAATACTGCTTTAAAACTTAGCAAAAACAAAAGTTTCGTCTGCAACCATCGTAAACAAAAGTCGGTAATACTAAAACTGCTAGAAGCCGACATTGCGTGAGACTCTAACAATTATAAATGCATTATGACCTTTGCATGTTAGAAGTTTTGATTTGAATAGAGCTATTTGGACTCGACAATTAATAATTAATTTATACATCGTTTATATACTTTGACAATAATATAAACGATTATTCAACTGATTGAAATAAATAATTACTGTTCAAGTCTAGTGAGCATAGTAAAAACATTGTATTTGAAATGAATTTATAAAATGAATTCAAAGATAAATCCCGAAGTAACTTAAGAATTATTGCGTTTAGCTAACGCCAAACAAATAATAACTAAGTGCTCGTAAATGTATTTTTTTTTAATCTGAAGAAGCTTTAGTCCTTTTGAAACCATCATTCTATTTTCTAGAAACTAAACATAAAAGTGAAAGCAAGATTATCAGTAACTTAACGTTATCATTGTGATATCAAAATGTTATGAGTGTGACGACATATTATGGCCGGCCACATGCATACGGAATTCCGTTTCGTAATCTCGATTCGGAATATCAAACGCAATCAATCCATATAAATATTATAAATCAATGGACCAGCCGCATACAAACGGAAGTTTTCCGTTCGGAATTTCGAACGGACAACTACCGTCTGTGTGTGGCTCATCCATAGATATGTACAGATTTAGTGCGTTCGAATATTCCAATTCGAGATTCCGAAACGGAATTCCGTGTGTATGTGGCCGGCCTAAGACTGTGAAATATGTATGAAAGACGTGAGTGTATCCGTTTTATTTCATTATAATTGAGTCTCGCGGTAACTTAATGACTATTTTAAAGTATTTACAATAAGTTTGTACACAAAAATGAATGCCACTGTAATTAATAAGGTCTTGAAACACTAATGTGTTCCTATAGTACTGTAGAGCCCTAGCGCCACCTATCATCCAATAGCCCAAGTAAACAATTCTACATCGCACCAACGAAGTTTTTAAGATCGGTTGCATAAATACAATATCCAACTTTCTCTCTGTGGACTTCAGTCCCCAGGCATAACATCTGCTTGGGGAGAGATCTCTCTATTGAAAACTTTCCTTCAGAACTAATATGAGTTGCGCCTATTATCTATACTATAGATTCTATAGGTTTCTCTCAGGTCAGGTTATCTCGTACATACTCGTCATCGTCTGAACATATCCGGCGAATTGGAAAAACGTAAAAATTTAATAACAGTCGGTACCCAAAACCTCCAGTAATTCTCTGACACATTCCCACCGTGATCGATTTTACATTGCATAAACTGTGCCATTAAACCGTTTTGCTGTAACTTCGCAAATTCCCGGGGAAAATGTTTGAAAAGCGGCAAATCTCTGGATGGGATGCGTAATGAGTAAATAAACATTCAGGCCACGGATGAGGGCAGCGAGTGAGACTGAGAATTAAGTGTGATTTATGGGCTTTATGTGCCTCCCAGGAGCGGCTTATTTGCACCGTCCAGAGAAAACTACAGTAGGTACGGCAGGAACTGGGTCAGGCTAATCTGATTACTTAATAGCTTTTTTATACACAAAATACATGATGGTTTCTACGTTTCTAGTAAGTAATTAAAACCAATGCTTCTAATCCGGTGATTGATGCACATCACGATGAATTAGAAAAATAATTACGTGAAAGCATAGAAGTTTTTAAAGTGAAAAATACAGATAACTCGTGTTAGGTTGACATGTTTAGGGCACTGCGTTCCACCCATAGACGACAGAAGAACCTATAAAGTACTAATGTCATTGAATTTGTTCGAAGATGATTCCGCCAAAGCATGGCGGCGTTCGCTGTGCTCTTATTGGCCGGCCCAAGATCGCGCGTAACGCAGTGGCTTTTTCCTCTATGGTTATTGGCTCTTTACAGTTTCTGTGACAGTTTGTAAGTTGAAATAAACTGACGGTTTGCGGAACTGGGTGGCCATCATTGTTTCTCTAGTCGGTCTATCCTCTATGGTTCCACCGCTCCGTTCGCGCAGCTGCTTGTGCGTTTGACAGCTGTTGCCGCGGCTCCAAGGTGTAGACCAACAGACTATCTTTCACTGTGAGAGTCTAACGGTAGTTGAATGTGCAAGGCGAGTTTTTTTTACTTTTTAGCAATTGGAGCAGGGTCACCATGTAGTCACTTTTTAAATTAAATTTAGGCTGTTAATTATTATTTTACAATTCCTGATCACCGTTTAAAAATTTTCAACACTGTATACTAAACTTGCATAGATTTAAAAATGTAGTCCTGAGTTGAGAGTACCACTCATTTGAATTGAATAAAACTTGGTATCATTTTGTTTACTTGGTATTGTAGGCAGTTGTCAAACCCAATATAAAAAATAATGTTACCTAATTTAAAATTGAAGGAAAACATCGTGAGGAAACCTACACACAGCGACGAAGTAATTCAACGTTGTGTGTGAAGTTCCCAATCCGCACTGGGCCCGCGTGGGAACTATCGCCCAAGCCCTCTCATACTGAGAGGAGGCCTGTGCCCTGCAGTGGGACGTATATAGGCTGATGATGAATGATGATGAATGAATTTAAAATTACGTCAAGTTACTTTAAGTTTTATCCAAAACATAACTCCCTATATTTGTAGCTGTAACTAGGTTACCTACTTACTAGATGTTAATCGGTTTGCCCCATAAACTCGTAATTATAAGTTATGTCTACACGTTCTTTTCATTGTTCATTAACATTTTGTGATAATAGACGACAATGATGAATAAAACATTACTAGTACGACAACACAAAGAACAATTAGATATAACGCGGGCTACCATAATTTGGTCTTAAAGTATTATTGGGTAGACGGGATAAATCTCTAAGTACGGGTATGAGATATATAACAAATTTGTATAGGTACGTAAACTTCATGTGTTTCGTGAATGTGTATTCTTTTTTCTAAAAACGAAGTATCTGATTTTTGGTGTTCATTCACACATCCGTGTGGTGCCGGGTTAGAATAGCACCTGCCCCTTTCTTCCCGTGGTCTCGTAAGAGTCGACTCTGGGAAAGGGTTAGTGTATTGTGGGCGACGGGCTAGCAACCTGTAACTGCAATATCACGTTTAACCATCTGGCTACCCTGAATTTGCTAAACTTGGCACTGGATTTTTGAATTCGTGTGCTCTGCCTACCTCTCATAGGAATACAGGCGTGAAAATATGTATGTATGTATGTTCACACAATGAAAAAAAATATCGTCGTCTCTTTCTTCCAGGCGTGGTTAGAGTGGGATAAATATTATTGAGCAGTTTAGCTGAGCGGCGACCGTGATGTTATAGCTTTAATGAAAATAACGAAATTACCTATATTCTTTATAGCAAGAAAACCTTCCTTGATGACTAGCTTCAGACAACTAAAGATAGGGCTACCTAGCGTATAATTCGCTAAAACGCTAACTCTTTTAGTAAATAATTATAAGAAATTATGTATAACTAACTGACATAAATATAGTATAAATACCAAGGTAATGTGTGGATAATATAATGCGGCTCGGTTAATATAGTCTTGCCTTATATTATACTCCTTCCAAAAACCTCATTTTTCTCGCAATGATTTGATTGTTTCAATCAAGAATGCTAATTACTAAAATGTGATCTTTCCACAAAATTATGAACACCAGTGATATATATATACATATTTTATGCTTTTTATGTTCTACCAAATCCACATTATCTTATACAGTTAAGAAATAGAGCGGTTTTGTTTGAGAAGAGATGCCGCTGCTAGTTTTTCCTAAACGAAATCGTTCCTGAAAGACAATACTACGAAACGAAAGGGGTATATTACTGCACGATTAGCCTTCTGGAACCCTATTTCCACCAAGCTCGGACATGTGCGTGAGTGAGTAGTAATGTGATAGCAAAGTGTCGCCTAAACTGCGGGCAATTGTTTACACGAGACCCTAATATTTCACGCGTATTACACAAATTGCTTTCTAAATATTGTTGCATTGGTTCCAACATTTTTTTAGTAATTTTCCAATTGGATTTTCGTTTTTCATGTTACGCGCATATCAATCAATCCTGTTTATGGCATAATCAATCCTGTGAGGTATCGGGACAGAATAACACCTTTCCATCTCTTCCGTGGTTGTCGTAAGAGGCGACTAATGATTCCTGGTTTAGGTATGCTTTAAACGACATGCTAGCAAACTGTCACTATTCCACCTCTTTTATCTGTTTTTAAACCATAGATTATGTTGGAAGTGGATGCGAATCGTTAAATACTAAGTCTTGGTTTTGTGATGTCATGTTTCGTGTGCTCTGCCTTGTATATGTCGCAGGCGGATTGTATAATCCGCCGTTTTACATAACGCCTAGCCGTTTTGCAAAACAGCGCCGTTTTGTAAAACGGCGGCTCAACGTTCAGCCGGATTGTAGTTGCGAAACGTTCTTCAAAAAGGCGGCCCACGTTTAGCCGCATTGTACTACTACTAAAATTGTAGGGAAACAATACTTACAAAACAAAGAATGCTAAATAAAATAAATATAAATAAAATAAACTAACCTAACCTAACCTAATCTAACCTAATCTAATGTAATCTAACCTATTATAATCTCTAAATCCTCTACTGTTTATGTTAGGCAGCGCCACGAGTGTTAAAAATCTGAACTAAAAACGACAAAGTGGCGGCTAATCTCTCGCCGTATTACATTATGCCTAGCCGTAATGAATAACGTTTAGCGCCGAATTCATTCCGGCGGTTTTTCGTTCAGCCGCATTCAATCCGGCTGAACGTTGAGCCGCCGCATTACAAAACGGCGCTGTTTTGCAAAACGGCTAGGCGTTATGTAAACCGGCGGATTATACAATCCGCCTTCGACATATATACCTATTTATGGAAACATGTGTGACCAACGGATTTTTTTTCAATTTTTCAGGCAATTTATTTATGTAGCAAGTCCCTCAAAGATGGACTTCCAAATGAAAGATTCTTGGTCCCATTTATATTGATGACTTTTGCTCAATTGGGAGATAGCAACTGAATTTGGGTTACAATTGTCGGAATCTAGCTTGCCAAGATTTCAAGTGATAGGGGTAAATTAGTGCATCGCTGTTTCCATAGAAAAACGATGCGTGAACTTAGTTACCTCCACTAATTGAAATATCGTGCCAGTTTAAATGATGGAAACCGTAACTGCAGACATTTTGAAATTAATGTGGTATTTGCTCTAAATCTTCAAGCAGGAACTCGTACAATTGTTTTAGTAACAAAATCGTTCATCATTTTTCCTTCGAAATAATACGTACACAGACCTGTAATTAATCAAAACATGCAATCAATGTAACATCATATCAACTTATAATGCCATAGAAAAAACATCAAGGACAGTGTTCATCGAATAAAACTCCAAATTGTACGGAATCGAAAAGCACAAATTACACGGTTCAGCCGGCAACCTTCGTGGTAACGCTAATCGTAGAATTATGTGTCATTAATCTAATAATTCGGTAGGTGTAATCGTAAAGCTGTAGTAAAACTAGTTATAGGAGTTATAAGGCATTTTGCCAGCTTTATAAGAGTCCAAGTTATAAGGGTATACCTAGAAAAAATAAAATGAATAGGGACGTAAGACAGCGATAGACCTAACATAAAGCAAATGTTTAACGACACATAATCGCCAGCAACGTCGTGGAAAGACACTAGACGTTTTAAGATACCTATGTCAGGCGAAACCGGCTGACTTTACTTAACATGTCACTGATACAGACATGTCGTACAATTCTCCATAGTCTATCCCTAGCTTTAGAAAAGACACTGCGGCAGTGACGTGACCCGAAGTTTATCTGTTTAATAATTGTGTTTTCGTGTATACTTTTGCATATTTCTCAAAATTAGTTTTCAAATTGATACCTAAACCATAATAAGAATATACACTTACTAGCTTTCCGCCCGTGACTTCGTTCGCGTAAATTTCGGATTTTGGGGTCGTAGGTTTCTGAGCCTATTCATAACAAACAAACAAAGTTTTCCTCTTCATAATATTAATGTAGATGTAGATATCTAAACCCAAATATTTTACGGAATCCTCTTTTTTTCAAAATAAAATTTAGCCTATGTTACTCGTGGATAATGTGGCTTTCGAATTGTGCAAGTATTTTTGAAAACGGTCCAGTAGTTTCTGAGCCTATTCATTACAACCAAACAAACAAACAAAGTTTTCCTCTTTATAATATTAGTGTAGATTATTATATGAAACATAGGTACTTAGTACATCTACGCTACGACTGCAGATCTAAACTATATTCAAAATCATTCATAGAAAATTTTGTCATTTTTAATTCTTTTATTTCAGGCACTGCGGTACTTCTATCTATTGTTTTGAAATTATTGTCATTTTTAGATAATTTTGTTCGTTGTATGAACACGATTTAATAAATTTCACACCCCAATAACGCAGGTAAAGTTTTACCAGTCAGGGTCGTCTTACATAATCCACTTGCGTCTCGGGTCACTGGCAGGGAAAGTGTCGTAAAGTTTTCAACTGCAGCTATTCTCTGTGGAAACTTAACTTCGTAACTCATTCCGTAATTGTTTGAACAAGAGCATCGTTTACATGTGTAACAAATAGAAACAGAAGAATTAAATGTGAAATACTTACTTTATACGTTATGTAAACAAAATAAGGTTTTTAATTCCACTGTTGAGGCTTGTACTCGTGGGGTAAATTAGTCACTATGTGGCCAATTGCCGAGTCGGTTTTGAATTAACTATTGTATGGCCTGTGACCAACTGACCTATCTGCCAATACCGCGCGCGCAAGCAGTGCGATCCTCCTAAGTGGTTCATCTTTAAAAACGCTTCCGCTGCCAATACGCACCATTTCGCCATTCCTATAGTTGAAAACCTAAATTGATGCTTTCCACTGGCGAGCTACGTAGCTATTTATTACGGAGCGGATCTCGACAGCGATCGGGCTTGGTTTACGTTTTAATAATAATGGACACGCAAGCAAATTAACGTTCTTTTTTCGAGGGAGGCGACAAATCCGCAGTCACAATTCCCAGGTATCTTTTTGTTTGGATTTGTGAATGCTTTTATTATACCGTGAATGAATTTAAAGTAGGCCGCGACAAAATTACACGATAAGCGATTCTAAATTTCAATTTTCATTTGCATGTTAACAATGTTGTAACAGGGTGCAAAGTCATTATTTTGTTACGTTGTTTAATTTGGTGTTAGACTGTGGACGTGTTAAATGAGAATTTGGAGTTAGTATTGAGGCACGAGTTATTAATAGATTAAAGAATAAATGGCGTTACGCCCTCGCACCCTGCTCGCCGTCCTTGTTTCTATTTTCATCCGAGCAAAGCCTCGAAGGACAGTTTCGCAAAGTAATCGATTTAAAAATGCAAATTGACCTATACCTGCTAAAGTTCACCATTACGTTGTTTATTTCGCTTCAACGTTATTTAGTAACAAGATATCCAGAGATCAATTTGTTGCTCCTTTTGGACGTGACATTTCCAGCTAGAATAAACAGTCGTTCCAAAACAATTTGCAGCCTCAATCAATTGGTATGCAAAAACGTAGTCGCGAATCTGAAATATAGGACCACTCGAATAGAACGCGCATTAAAAATGGATGATATCGACATAGCGAAAAGCAGTCAGAAGATTGGTATTGATCTGGAGTTCGTCCGATTTTTTAGCGATCGCTCCGTGATTATTACTTTGGCATAGATTGGTGCCACAAAGAGGCTTTCATTTATCCTGTCCGACCAGATTGCTTATCTCCGCCCACGTCTTGCCCATTCGATGGCCCTCTGTCAGCTTGAATCCTCTACCCTAATTATAGCGCAAAATATCCAATTTAATTTTCTAGGGACAATGAAAGTAGGTCATGCAGACAGGTCGTCTATAAATAAACTACTTGCATCTGTTGTAATATGCAGAGTAATGACGTCAGAACGACGGCTTTATTTACGGAATCGATTTCATGCCGTTTGGGGTATTAATTAAAGACAACAAAGGTACCTCGTGGAAAAAAACAAAGTATTTTCTGGAAAAGACGGTTATTATTAGAATTGTGTAACAAAGAATTCAGTTGTTGAATAATAAACGTATCCTATCGTGACATTAAATGCATGTAAAGTAGGTAAGTACTTCACTTTAATAGATGTTGAAGTAAAGTAACATAACGTAAGAGTAATGGAACATAACGTATTTAAGTATTTTTCTCTCAAAGGCCTGTAATAGAAAACTACGTGGCGTTGCGCGACATCTAATTTCATTTCATGAATAAATAATTCATGAGACAAATTCTCAGTGAAGCATATTCTCAGTGAGACCATTGCAAAAAAAATCTAACTTACAGCAGGGAAGGATTGTAAAAAGATAAAATTTTGGATCGTTTATGAATATCGAAATGGTATTAAAAATCTTAATCGTGATTGGTTTTAATTGTATAGCTACGACCTACCTAATTATTAAAATGAACTTACCTTAAATGAAACCTTTCTCAAGTTCAACATTGTTCACGTATTTCAAAGCCAAAGTCCATTTTGCTTCAATGTCAAAGAAGACTTAGCAAGATAATACGGATAAACTCTCTATTAATGAATCAAGGTTTTTTCCAAATAGAACTCCTTGTTCCTCAATTTTACTTATGCCTGATACTTACCTATTTAAAATGAAGTACTTCATAGACGAATCTAAAATTTTTAGACCGTCAGCTCTCCTTCCAAATGTGGCTTTGACCCCGCCTGTTCAAAACAACCGTCCTCACACGTAATGGAGTTTCAGTTCTTCAATTGTTTCTTTATGTACAAACTTAATGTATTTTTATTGAAACTGAAAATGTCTAGTCGTACCTTAAAATTGTACTTGGAGGTGGACAGGTATATTGCGAGCGACAGGGCGTGACCGCGTCGTTTACTCTTTTATTTCTTCAGTCTGCGCGACTTTTATTCCAACTCAATAGCGCAAATACGGATAAAAGAATCAAGGTGCTACAGAAAACTGTTTACTCTTCTAGACGGAAATAATAATACCGTATAACTCAATAGTAATAAAAAAACATCTTGTGTTGATCACAAAAATTATATCAGTTTATATTCCTGTTATCTTCAGGTATTTTCGCGTACTTTGACAGTCAGTCAAGTTGAATACAAGACTTCTTGATAAGTCACGGTAAAGCAAAATGTCTCTTATTTCGAGTTAAAGAATTATTTATGCTATCCCCTTTATCAACAACTTTCTTCCGAAAAGGAAACTGACTAAACAAACAAACAACTACCTATCTACTTCCAAGATACTAACATCTTGATTGATTAGATGTTAAAAATACTTAGGTAAATACTTAATTATTAGGTCTATGTCTTCTAAAATAAGCAGACGTTCTTAGGAGCCACAGGATTCAGGCAATCGTAAATCGAGCCCAGCTCTCAGCCAAGTCATTAATCACAGAGTCAACCAATCGTCAACATCCCGATAAAGCTTCTTTGTATCGACTGCGACCATTAGGCCCATAGCCTGATTTATTGCATCCAAGTCCTTTGAGGATTAGCCACTTTATTGTACACTAGCTGACCCGGCGAACTTCGTACCGCCTTAGCGTAGCTTTGATGCACTACTTTATTTTGCATTTTTCAATCTTTCAGAGAAATTTTCTTAAAAAAAAGTCCGTAAGAAACTTCTACAGAGTATTAGAAAACTACAAAAAAAAGAATCAGCCAAATCGGTCTAGCCGTTTTCATGTTAATTATGACGTGACAACGGAAAACGGGTTTCATTTTTATCCTCCTGGATCCCCCGGTCCTCACTTGAGGACATAACATTAAAAAAAATCTGAAGTCTAATGTCAAACCGTCTTAACAAGT